>JAZHYW010043830.1:0-21605 GCA_037355805.1 Ixodes ricinus | reverse complement strand
TGATCTTTACCCCGTATTTGCAGTCGTTTGTGGCCAATGAAGTGTCATGCTGAATTAACGTTTAATCGCGCAGCAAATGCAATGCGAGCCGCCCTGGCTGCCCGCTTCCTACCAACGTTACTGGAGCAAGCTGTTTCGCAGCTACCTATTCTCGCTTGCGGAGGCGAGTGGCCCAGGTGGCGGTCACGAGAACTAGCGGCGCTGCAGTCAGATCTTACTTCCCTGTCTCGCGCGTCGTCTGCTACCACCGCGTTGAGAGCTTGGCTTTTCTTTTGCTTTTTCAGTTTCCTTTTCTTCTTTTTTTTTACTTCAATGTGTATAATGATAAAAAAGACGATGAAGATGAAGTGTAATACACCACAGAGTTTAGAGTCAGCGCAGTGTGAGAGTTCATTCATTGAGTGTTTGAAATTTATTTTTATGTGCGTCTGTTTCCTTGCGCTGTGAGGTGATAGTATGAATCCCCAACTACCCAAGCTCAAGTATTGCTATTCAAACTTGGCGGGCTAGACAATCCGGAAGCAAGACTCGACTGCAGCGCTGCTAGTTCTCGTGACCGCCACTGAGCCCACGTCGCAGGCGGAGCTGTGAAACTGAGCTTGCTCCAGTAACGTTGCTTCATCCAGCCTAGTGCCAATCCAGCCTATCCAGCACATGCTTTAGTGGCGCCCCCTTGAGCCGTCGGCACGGAGTGCGGCAGCCGTGAGCGCTCGATGAGCTCACTACGCCTCCTCTAGTTCACGGCCACTCAAGCGACCAAGGACCAAGCGACCAACACGCTCAATCAAATTAGATAAAAATTGCCTAAACTGAAAGCCGTGTTTCTTTACTTTGTTTTTTGAACTCATGGCAAATTTTACGTTTCCCACGCCAGTGGGTCTAAATGAGTACGGTCTTTACAACAGTTTTCTTTTAATAGGTGCTTTGAAGAAAAGAAAGGGCAGTTTTCCGCGATTCATTTCAATATAAGAAGTATAAGAAATAAGACCGATGACATTGACATTGCTTTTTATTCGCTATGTTTACGTCTTGATGTAATAATGTTTACAGAAACATGGCTCACGGAAAGTGATCACGCGCCATATTTTGAAGGCTACAAATGTGAAAGCTTTGCAAGAACGCAAAAGCGAGGAGGTAGCGTTGCGATTTATGTTAAGGAAAACATCTTGTACCACGTTGTTAAAGAATTTTCAGTTATTAATTCTTATGTTGAATGTTTGGTTCTGTGTATAGGAAAGGCAGTGATTGTTGTTATATGTCGACCACCAACAGGAGATAAAGGGGATTTTTTTGTTGAAACTTGCTTATTTTTCTTGCTACCTACACACTACCGCTTATTATCATGGGTGACGTAAACATTTACATGACCCTAAAAAATGCTGCCGCCACAGAACCGTCCGATATTATAACGTCCTTCGGGTGTACAAATACCCTCCAGGATTTCTTCAGGGTGTGCATCTTTACTCGACTTGAGTATAACAAATATACACGACACTGACTTGAGTTCTGGGGTTTTTTCCAGTGATATTAGTGACCACCTTCCTACATTCCTTTTAACTTCCTTGTCAAAAAAGAAAGAGTGAACAAATAAAATACCTTTTCTTACCGCAAAATAAATGAACAAACTCTCTCCCACTTTTCTGCCTTGATTGACAGTGCCGACTGGAGCAGCGTTTATGAAGAAGCGAATCCTGATGTGGCATATAATCACTTCTCAAAGATCTTTAAAATATGCTATGACAATGCATTCCCCCTTATACAGTCCAAAAAATAAAAAGCAGAAAGTGAGGAAGCCCTGCATAACGGAATGTCTTTATAAAAGAATAAATGAAAAAAACAATATGTACCATGACTCTGTCAGAACACGTGACCAGTAACTTCTGATTTAGTTTAAAAAAAGGAAGAAATAAATTAACAGCCGATATAAAAAAAAAGCAAAACGTGAGTATCATCAGAATATGTTCAACAATATAAGAAACGAGCCGAGAAAGATATGGAACGCAGTGAATGATATCACAAATAGGAAATCTTCTTTCGCGTGTATAGATGAAATTATTATCGATAATAAAAAGTTTGAAGGGAAAGATCTTGCAAATATTATTAATGCACATTTCGTCAGTGTGGGTGAAAGTGAAGAAAATGACGCGGGCGATTTCGTCGTTGACGGAACAAAGCCTTTGCTGAATTCTATAATGTTTAAGCCAACTACGCCGATCGAAATTGAAATGCTGATTAAAACATTAAAAAAATAACGTTGCCGCCGGTATTGACGGTCTTAAATCGGTTCCAGTGAAACGTGTCTCACAATCACTTAGTCACATTCTGTCATACATAACAAATAGGATGCTACTAACAGGAATATTTCCGTACGAGTTAAAAACTGCTAGAATTAGCCCAATATTTAAAGGCGGGGAAAAAATAGTTTGTACAACTATCGACCGATTTCCATTCTACCAATTTTTTCTAAAATATATGAAAATGTAATTTATACTAGATTAGAGGCATTTTTTGTAAGTATAATGTAATAAATGAGTCACATTATGGATTTAAAAAGCAAAAATCCACAGAACAAGCCCTACTTCACATAAAAGACAAAATTATGAGGAATAATGAAGATAAATTTTATATATTAGGTTTTTTTTTAAACTTTACAAAGGCTTTCGACACAATACAGCACAATATCTTACTGATTAAGCTTCAATATTATGGAATACCTGGCGTGGCATTAAAACTAATTGAAAGTTATTTAAAGAATCGATATCAAAATGTGCATTTAGATAAATCAGACTCTGATAAGTTAGAAGTACGACACGGAGTGCCGCAGGGATTTATTCTAGGCCCTCTGTTATTTCTTATCTATGTAAATAATATGGCAAACATGCAGGATTCCCCAGAACTAATTATGTACGCAGAATTCACGAACGCGTCCTTTAAAGCACGGTCTAAAGACTATTAACATTACAAAGTATTAGGCTCAACATGAATATGTTTGCGATGAAGCTGAGCCAACTCTAACTAGCTTACAAATGTCGGTCAACAAATGTACAACTTAATGCATACAAAAACTAAATACGCAACATTTCGTCCAATTAACAAGCAAGTAAAAACTTCTATATTTATTAATTTTGATGGAATAAGTTTAGAGCAGGTCAAAGATCAAAAATTCATAGGCATATGGTTCAATGAAGATTTCAACTGGTCGACGCATATACAAAAACTTTGTTCTGAACTATCTAAATCAATAGGATGTATACATAAAATTCATAAACTACTACCTCCATGGTTAAAAAAGTAAATATATTATTCTTTATGTTACTCAAAAATATCATACGGTGCATTGGTATGGGATATTACAACTATGACGAACAATGATAATAAAATAATAGTCATTCAAAAACGAATACTTCGTCATGCTCGACAATTTTCACGGTAACTGGCGAGACTTGCGTACGGATCCGCTGTTTGAAAAATACACTATGGTAAAGGCTAATAAAATATATTACTTTAAATTACTTCAGCTTATCCAAAAAGAGAAGCTATACCTAATCCCGAAGAAGGTTAGCTCAGAACATGCACTGAGAAAAATATCTGGAAAAAACCTAAAGTACGAACCAATTATGGCAAGCAACAATTGGATTATCAAGTTTTCTCCTTGTTAAACAAAATTGTAGAAAAGGTAAACTTTCAGTGTTCCTTTCAGATTTTCAAGAGAAATAATAAAGAACTCCTGGTGGAGAGTGATATCATTTATGAATGAGGAACATAATGTGAAAATGTCCTTTTTGATGTAACTGGTACTCTTTTTCTCGATCGTGTTAAATCTGGTGCAAGTGCTTATTATGAATTTGTTTGGTTGTGCATGTGCATTTGCAGATGTCCGATTTTGCGCTGTACTGTAAAGGGAGGTAGGGGCCTCGTCAAGCTGCAATGGCAGCTTTTTTCTCTACGTCTCTTCCTCCCCTTGTTTAAAGAGAAATAAACAAACTGAACTGGAAACCATCCACATGTCATGAAGTAGGTTATTTTTCACTTGTTTTGAAATTTTAATTTGGCCTATAACTTTTATAATAAAGCGAAATTCGAGAAAATAGAAGTTTCATTAAGTTACTACGTTCAGTGCGCTCAGGTTCGGTGCAAATTAAAAACCAGTAAAAAAGTCCTTGCAGGGCCCCCTTAAAGGGACAATGAAGGCGATTTAATTTAATTTTTTTAAATTGTGTTTTTAGGCTTCTTGGGAACCTGGCATACTGCCTAAATTTTTATAGGCATTTGTGACGCATATTTCTATACCTACGAAAGAACTGAAGAAACCGAAACTCAACTATCTGCGTTTCTCGTTTTTGGGCCTCCGAAAACGGAGGTGACGTAGGGAGTGACGTCACATGTGAATTGTCGGTACCGGTAGCATTTAGGGCGTCGAGACTCTGGTTACCGCGGTGGGTTATAGCAGCGCGGTGGCGCGGTCGTTTCGCCGAATTTGTCAACATGGACGGCAATGCCGCTCTCGCGAGCGAGTTCGAGCTTCCGTTCAGTAACCGAACACCAACGGAACGGGAGTACGTGCGTGGCGGCCTCTGCTATCACCCGACGGAGACCGCACAGCCGGCAACGAGCGGCCCGCATGCCGAAGGACGGACGCGGGGGAGATGCCGAGGGGAAAGCGGCAGCGATCTGGCCGTTCTGGCCGTCACAAGCGGCGCGTCAGCGACCAATCGCTGACGCGCCGCTTGTGACGTCGCGCTTCTTGGCCCCGCATCGGTCACGCGAGCTCCGCGCTCCGCTTCTCCTGGCTTCTCCCGCAACTCTCGGGGCGTCGCCCCAGTCGATCCCGGTGCAATTATTACCGCGACTGTTTCATTGATTTGCGCGGCACACAAGCGCCGGTTTCGGCTGAAATTTGGGCAACGTGGCCTGAGACGTGCCTGGAACCCAGTTCAATCGCCAAAAAGATGTCCTAAATTGCCTTCATTGTCCCTTAAAGGGGCCCTGCAATGGCTTTTTACTAATTTTTAATTTGCACCAAACCTGAGCGCACTGAACGTAGTAACTTAATGACACTTTTCTTTTCGCGAATTTCGATTTATTTTAGAAGTTATAGGCAAATTAAAATTACAAAAACAAGCAAAAAATAACCTCCTTCATGACGTCCTTGGTTGCTTGGGTGGCCGTGAACTAGACGAGTGGTGGTGAGCTGAGCGAGCGCTCACGGCTGCCGTACTCCGTGTCGACGGCGCGAGAGGGCGCCACTAAAGCGTGTTCTGGATAGGCTGTATGTAGCGGGCAGCTAGAGCGGCTCTCATTGCATTTGCTGCGCGATTAAACACAAATTCGGCATGACACTTCATTGGCCACAAACGACAGCAAACACGGGGTAAAGATCAGTTCAGAATGGGAGCCACTTCGCGCTGCCATACCGCGAAACGGCCAAACCGCAAGACAAAGCTGCTCACCGAAGGCCTTGGGAACGCTCAGAGCCGGCCGGGTCCTTCGGTCCCTACAGCCGCAGCGCCGCAGCGTACATCCGGGACCTTTCCGTGTCGGCGCCTGATCCCACTACTCTTTTCTAGTAGGCGCCGCCTTTTCCACCGATTGGTGGCGGGTATGTCGACGGATCATTTCTTGTTTCCGTACTTTATAAACTGCATTTGTTTCTTTTCTGATCTCGAATACTGAACAAAAACTACTTTTATGAATAATTGAAACGGTTCGCGCCACTTATATTTTGTATTTCGACTAAAAAGAAGCTTTTAGCGGCTCTGACCAGTAGTAAGCCCAGGACCTAAGACGTCACATTACGCGCGCTTTCGGTACCGCGGGTCGCCCCCGTCGGTGGAGGAGGTTTCCGCCTCGTCCGGTTAAAATATGACGCACTGATATTTAGTGACTCTCTCCGTGCCCGCTGGCTTGCCCGAACCCCAAGAGACGTGGAAACCGCAAAAAAGGTAGACGCTTAATTATGATTGCAGGGCCCCTTTAAGCACCAAGGAGCACATGCATGCTACAAGGGTAGTTACACGTGCTGGCGTCTGCAACAGTAACGTTTTTAGACAGATTATAAATCAAATGGCAGGTTCCTTCAAGTAAGACGAGCGTGTGGGGCACCTGTATCCACATTTCGAGCATCCTGCGTGGTGCTTGGGTAATTTGTCCAAAAAATGTATTGCTTGACTTGTCAACATCTCTTCGTCAGCGTAACTGCACGCCATCTTTTGATAAATGGAGAACGGATTTGCTCGCGATTTCACGAAACTAGCGAGCCGCGACTTGAGCGTACCGAGTTGCAAAAGCGGTTTCTCAAAATCCCGATTGCTTCCGTTTTTTTTTGTCTACTTCACGCGTCTCAAACTCATTCAAGTGTGGGGGCCAGATTGCTCACCCCTAAAAGGACGAGGGCCAAGAAAAGCCCCCCCTCCCCTCCCTCTCTCCGTTGGCGCTCGTCCTTTCGGGGCAATGTTTTTGCTATTTTGGGATAAAAATATAAACAAACAAACAGCAGTGTTGTTTCACGCTGCAAACGTCGACTGTCCCAGTAACACCCCAGAGATTTTCTAGAGAAGGAACCTTGTGCTTTCTACTTTTTGTAAGCTCACCGTTTTGCCATCTTTAGCTTTCGTTTGCATATATGACTACTTTGGGCCCACGCCTGATGTTATAAAAAGATTTAAAACACGAATGTACTGGCAGTTTTCAATAGATCGAGAACAAGCACACCGTCCTTGACCCGTCGCACAAATCACTAGGCTTAACAGGCATAAAAAAATATCTTCATATGGCAGTTTTTTCTTTCCTGAGGATTATTATAGCAGCATTATCAGAGAATACTTCCATTTTAAATGTATTCCTGTCAGCTAGAAGCCCGAGCTCATAGCTTTATCTTCGGCAGTTGCTCCTGCTGAGCAAGAGTTTGTGCAGCCGAGGTGCCTCCCTGAGCAAAGAGCTCGCACTTGTGGCCTAGTAGTGGTAGTGCCGTTCCGGTTGATTTACATGAGAAAGGGCCGAGAAGCAAATATTTAGGCAAAGTAGTACTCCGTCCAGAAGAAAACAGAATAGTACAAAATGTGTGAACATGTTATATGAGCAGAGCTCTTTTTCGAGCGAAAATGAATCGACAATATATAACTATTATTAACTGGTGCTCAAGGCATGGGAACGGGGTCTCGAATCCGCGGGAGGCTTGCGGGCCGCATCCCAAAGAGTCACGGGCCGCATGCGGCCCGCGGGCCGCGTGTTTGAGACCCCTGGCTACTTTCTTATAGTTCAGTACATGGGCCAAGGTCATACTTTGAGCAAATAGAGATTATTATCAACTTCGGATAGCACGAACGCCCCTGTTTTCTCGCTGTTAAGGCCGAACCACATAGGACGTATTTTCGACGTATCTACGGGCATTTAGACGCCAAAACAAAAAGGGGGCGCGAGCGTACCCGATTGCCGGCCGCGCGCCTCGCTGCCCGCCGGTGACGTCGCGTTTGGGTTTGCAGGGAAAACTGGGGTAAATATAGGGAGAACGATGTCTGGGTTTCGGCAGCAAACAAAATATTACTTTTTTTTACTATGATTGGAGTGAATCTGGGGGAACGAGATTGCATTTCGGAATCAGGAGGCCATCCTCATTCAGATGATGCCTTTGGACTAGATAACACAAAAAATCGGCGCAGACACTGACATCCCCCGAAATTTATTTTTCATTTTTTGCCAGACGGTATACTATGATGTCAGAAGACTACCCAATCAAAATTTTGCTACAATGTCACGAATATAATAAATAAATAAATTAAAAAAAACGCAACAGCTCGAAACCGAAACCGAAACTGGCGTGGAGAAAAAGAAGAAATATGAAGAAGGAGAAAGATACCGAAAGTCGCGTGGCTGTGCAACTTTATCTTCTTTTTTTTTTTAATGAACGTATTTGAAGTTTTTTAGAAGCCACAAAAAATGGGTATCATACATTTTGTCCATTTCTAGTATTGAGTATGTGCCTTCGATGACCCACGACTGACCATCTTTGGTGGTGGTTGTTTTTCAAGGATAGAAAACGGCACTGTGACCACGGTGAAGAGAGTGAGCTCGACTCAAACCCGCCATTTCTCGATCGGAGGTTTTCGGGCGGAAAGAAAACGAATTTCGAGCCGCAAATCGTGTTCTGGGTAGTTGGGCGCTCATGTCATGTACAAATAAAAAACGTTGGTTAGCATAAACACCCTGTCAGTGTCCCTTTAAAGAACTGTTACTTGTCCAACATCGGTATTTAATATGTGCGATACGGAAATATTTTAGTCTTTAGTCTTGAGCCTCCCCGAGTGCCGGCAACAGGTTTTCACAATTGAAATACACATATAATGAAAAATGGCGGAAGCAACTAAGTGACAAAATTGAGGAACCTATTTGTGAATATGCCTCTTTTACAACAAAGTGGAGTGGGAAAAATGGTTTATTACTTCACGTTTTATATTGCCGCGTATAGATACGGGATAGTAAAGAAAATGTCGGTGTCGGCTGTAGTGCGAAATTGTTTCAGAATAAAAAAGCGGAGCACGCAAAAAACACGAGCACAACAAAAGGCAAGTGGAACGGACATTCTTTCTAGGGCTGGGCAATTGATCGATTAACCTTCCGATTAATCGATTAAGGCTTTAATCGCGATCAAAAGTTTTAACCGGTTAATCGGTTTTTTAATCGGTACTCAAAAGAAGTCCGTTCCCAGACAGGTGTTAAGAGCAAGGTTCAATTCTCGCGCTCGCGAAGCGTCACGTGTTCGAGGATATACATTACAGTTCTGCCTAGTCCAGACGAACAAGCTGGGCCCGCAATTGATCCCCACGCGACCGCGAAACGTCACGTGTTGAGGATCTATTACACATCCTGCCCAGGCAAGACAAACAAGCAGAAAAACAAGCTGGGAAGCTAACAACGCCATGGTTACTTGTTCCAGTATTCGGCACGTAAAAATGGACAAGTTCACGAGTATGAAAGGCAATCTCGCTGGAAAGTTTGGGTTTAAAGTAAACTCCAGCGGTGAAGTTTTTAACTCGAAGGAAGTCCACTGCATCATCTGCAAAAAGCCGTTTTCGTACAGTGGAAGCGTAAGTTCGCTTCAGTATCGCCTACGAGTGAAGCACCCATGTAGCTGCAGCAAGGACCGTCCGCCAAAACGCAGACAACAATCAACGCCTTCTCATCGAGGTTCCTTTCTCTGAAAAAAGAAGAAAGCATCGCCCAAGCTCTAACTTCTTGTCTTTCTGTCGGAGAATGTGGACCAACTTCTTTGTCTGCGGAGCTGGAGTAGAAATATGTGAGTCTTTGAATCGTTGAACTATATGTATCCTCAATTCTAAATGTCCTTTGCGCCGTGTAACAGAGAGTAAAATAAGTCTTCAAAGGCAAGACGAGTTGTTGCATTATTTTTAATATATTAGTTATAAAAATTAACGCAACCGATTAATCGATTAATTAATCGATTAAAGGGTGGCGATTAATCGGGTTAAAATTTTTAATCGACGCCCAGCTCTAATTCTTTCCTGTGTCCGTTATTTTTGTGCATCAACCTTTTCCAGTATTGACTGTCCCTGTTCTCAACACTTCTCGCAAATTGTTTCAGTATGATCTTTTTATTCAACACTGCTTCTTTCTTACAGGCGCCGAAAATCGTCCAATTATCTTCTCAGTAAATCATTAACACCCAATAGAGCCGAAAATATTGATGACAAGAAAATGCCAAATACCGCTCAATTAATAAAAAAAAAAGACCTATAACGCGAAATCCTAGTTTCGTATATTACCCAGCAGCTAGGGCATTTACGGGCCACGATGACAAAGTAGGTGCGAGATGTTTTGAAGCCACTGCGTACCAGATGTTATAAAAGCGAGGCTATCGTTATTTTTTTCCTACACAACTCATTAACTGTTTTAAAAGAGCCAGGCAAGGCCATCCACGGACGCGAATGAGTTATTGGTTTCGCGTTGTACAATAACATCCAGGAACGGCTTTGTCGCTGTAGGTCGTAGCTACGTCGAAGTAAACATGTTAGAAAGCGGGATATGGTGAGCACCTGTTGGATTCACGTTTAACGAGGCCATGGACCGAAAGTAGGAGAGACGTTGATGTACAGGCGCGTGCCAGCATCGCTCTAGGCCTGCGCGCGTTACTAACGTTCCATTGGCTCACCAAGCCATAAGGTGGAGTGCACG
This sequence comes from Ixodes ricinus, assembly GCA_037355805.1. Classification (NCBI taxonomy): domain Eukaryota; kingdom Metazoa; phylum Arthropoda; class Arachnida; order Ixodida; family Ixodidae; genus Ixodes; species Ixodes ricinus. The sequence continues at coordinate 11,417 of JAZHYW010043830.1, read as the reverse complement.
CTCCCAATGAAGAGCCAGTCAGTCGCTCTTGCCACCTGTTTGGCTCATCTGACGTTTTACTGCTCGCTGCGGTTCACGTGAAGGTGAAATAGAGAACAACGCATCGAAGGTCTTAGCAATGTCACCTGCTTCTTTTTGTCTGTTTTTGACTTCGTTTTGAGCCAGAATCTCCGAAAAACAAGCTCTAGCTCGTACATGGCTGGAACTTTGTCGGGGCTGTATTGAAAGCTGCGATGACTTTGACGTCATTCTGAAAATGAAAACGCCTGAGATTCATGTTTACGAAACTACGTGGATAATCTACAAAAATTAAAAAAACGTAGTTTTTTTTATTGTGCGTTAATTTTACTATCATTCGATGATAGTTTTTTTTTCTTCTAGTTCTTTTTACACGAAGTGCGTTATTCCCTACTCCTATATATGAGCGCTCGCTGCGCACCAGTCGTTGTAGACTACGAGTCGGTAGGTTTTCAAGCAGACCATGATGTGTGGGTCTTCTTCCTCCCTCTGCTTTGTTATCCTGGCAGTCCTTCTGGGAGAACACGGTTCTCGGGGAAGTTGCCTGTGCGACGAGAAACCCCTGGCGAACTTCGACCTCCAACAGGTAGAACCGCAGCCTTTCAATTGTTATATCGTTGAATTTGCCCTGTGTCAACCGATTGGTGTTGGGACACGAGTCTCTTTTGAATTTAATTCATCTCCTGAGGAGGGTGATCGGAATCGTGCTGAAATCGCAATACAGTTTCAATGGCAAAAACGCTGTGAACCTCTTTGGCATCCTGACACCGGATGGCCGTTCAAGCCTGATAGCGAACGTCCATTCCATTGGCTCATCCTATTAAAGGGGAACAGAGAATTGCTGCTCCAAGTTTAACGAACTGTTCTAAGAAACGTACACGAAAGGCTATGTGAACGCCACCTTTGTTTTCAAAAGTGGAGATTTCGTAGAAAGAGTGCTTTAGTATCCAGCTTAACATCAGCGAGTCTTTTGATCATACTGCGAGGACTCATTATCGTGCAACGTACAAGCTTTTTTTAAAAAAGACCGTGAAACATTGTTTTCTTGCTAAACAGCTACGGCGTAATTCACAATATCGATAATACATGACACGCGCAGTGGCGTACCAACTTGTATTTAAGCGGGGGGGGGGGGCAGGCAAGCCCGCCCCCCCCCCCCCCCCCCGGGCCGGGGGCGGTGCCTTGGTAGTATTTCCCTGCCCAGTGGCGGCTGTTTCGGGGGGGGGGGGGGGGTAAACACATACCTTGCCCCCCCCCCCCACTCTGAGAACTGGGGGGCAAGCGCCCCCTTGCCCCCCCCCCCCGGTTGGTGCGCCCATGGAGACGCGTGTAAATTTCTGGCCAGATACAGGGAGTGTTTCTGGAGCGCCTATAGAGTATCGAGCGACGTTCATCAGAAAAGGTAGAATAAAAGTGGACTAACCGATTTTCAATTAATTGATGTTTGTACGCTATTGCTTAATGTTTAATATAAACCAATATAAAAATATTTTAGCCGAGAAAAAGATATTGAGCCTAAAATTCGTAGTCCAGAAAGAGGGGGACATTTTGTTCACACCACCAGATTGATCATTCACTCTAAGAAAAAAGTCTCAAAGGACTAGCGGCAGCATGCTTGAGTGGCCGTAAACTATAGAGGAGGGGTAGTGAGCTCAGCGAGCGCTCACGGCTGCCGCACTCCGTGTCAACGGCTCGAGAGGGCGCCACTAAAGCATGTTTTGGATAGGCTGGATGAAGCGGGCAGCCAGGGCGGCTCGCATTGCATCTGCTGCGCGATTAAACACTAATTTGGCATGACACTTCATTTGCCATAAACGACAGCAAACACGGGATAAAGATCAGTTCAGAACGGGAGCCACTTCGCGCTGCCATACCGCCAAACAGCCAAACCGCAAGCCAAACCTGCTCGCCGAAGGCCTTCTGAACGCTCGTAACCGGTCAGATCCTCCAGCCCATACGACCGCAGCGCCGCCGCGCTACATCCGGGACCTTTCTACGCTCGCTCCTCGTCGGCGCCTGATCCCACACCCTTTCTAGTATGCGCCGCCTTTTCCACCGCTTGGTGGCGGGTATGTCGACGGGTCATTTCTTGTTTCCGTACTTTTCAAATGGCATTTGTTTCTTTTCCGATCTAAAATACTGAACAAAAACTACTTTCATGCATAATTGAAACGTTTTGCGCCACTTATATTTTGTATTTCGATTAATAACAGCCTTTCCATTCTGGTGAAGAAGGAAGACCAGCGAAGCTGTACTATGGTGGGAACAGGGGCGGATTCAGAGGGGAAGTCCGGATGTCCTGACCCCCCTCTTGAATTCTGCGTTTGTAAAAAATTGGGCCGTGGAAACGGGAAGGGGGGGGGGGGACTTAAACACATAATACGCTGACCGGTCAACACCTAACCCTCCCCTCAAGAAATACCTGCGTCCGCCCCCGGATGGGAATGAAGTAATGGCCGGCCGCAAGTCGGCAAGCCAGAGTGGAAAGATTAAAGAGGTTGCCGCCATCTATAAGCGACGGCGGCAACCATGGTTGCCGACGTTGCTTATAGATGGCAGTAGCTGTACAGAGTTTGGTGTCATCATTTGTTTGCTGACGGACTCCATCCTGGGGAAACAAGCCCTTAACAGCTCCGCTGTGAAATGCTTTATAGCGGCTCTGATCAGTCGTAAGGCAGGAGCTGGCCAGGACCGACAACGTCACGATGTCGTCAGCGTGCCGCGGGCGTTCGGTATCACGGAGCGCCTCGTAGGTGGAAAGAGGTTTCCGCGTCGTCCGGTTAAAATATGACGCACTGATATTTAGTTACTCTCTCCGTGCCCGCTGGCTTGCCCAAACCACAAGAGATGTGGAAACCGCAAGAAAGGTAGACGCTTAAACATGATTGCAGGGCCCCTTTGAGGGTTGGAGCTGATTTTATAACGATTGCAGCCTATGTTCCAGCGCGTCGTGGAAGCCAGCGCTGCCGCGAGCGTGGCCATCGTTGAGGCACTGGCCATGCGACTTTTAACCTCTGTCCTGACGTCCTTCTCTTTCGCATTCTTTGGAAGCGTTTATAGTTTCCTTTGGGTTTTAGCTGGAATGAAAATTGCCACCGAGCACGTGCTAAAACGTTTCTAGACAAGAAAATTTCATTTTTGTCTTTTTTTTCTTAATTTTTATATTCTTTAAAATATGTTTCTCTTTCACAAGAGACGATGCGGTTGCCACGGAGACGAGCACGCGCAAAGTGGGCCAGTTCATGCGGAGAAGCAAGAACATGGCTGCTGGGAACCCATGCGGACGACGTTTTATAGTCTCGCAAATAATCACTGTGTGTACCGTTACTTCTTAGTAAGAGATATATTCCTTGGAATGTTAAGCAAGAATATTGGAGATCAATATTGTTCCGAAAGCAGCACCATATTTGTAACATCGTTCACGGACGAGGTGGTCACTGACCAGACGACTTCTTTTAAATGATCAGTATAAAAGGCGCATGGGTAGCCTTTGAGGATGGCGATTGGATCAGTGTGACAATAAAGAAGAAAAAAAAATGACTGGATTCGTGTGCCATCGCGTGTGTATTGTGCGTGTCTGTCGGCTGTGTTCTAATTCCTTGTCTATGTTAAATATATATTACGTGTGCAGATGTGAAATAAGCTCTGTTCAAATGTAAATGAAATCAGCGTGAAAAAAAAATATCCCAGCAATAATAACTTTTTTGCCAATTTTTGATTTTGACGTTGACTAGCGCCACCTGGGTCTGCAAGCGCGCAATTTAGTAATCAGTAAGGTAAGGGCGCAACGTCTAGTTCCAGTGGCCTACATGCAAAGGTGAAAAGGTTAGTTCTGGGGGTTCAACTTTGAGGGACTAACGGGAGGGGCGCAAAAGTCGCTCCCCTCCCCGTTAGTCCCCCAGGGAACTAATGGCGCATTTGGTCCCAGGAGGGACTAAATACCGCTCTCCTTTTCCTTGGGGTGTATTAGTAATTCAGTGATATTCCTAGACAATGTATAACTACAAATAAGTCGACTTTTTTTTTGCGTTATGCATACGGTTTGTTAATGTTGACAACTGGTTAAGACGGACGAAACAGGACGGTAAGAAAGGCAGCGAGTTGTCTACGTCCCTTACTCAAGCTTCGCGTTCTGTCGAATCAGCTGTCCACATCACGAAAGCCAGGGTCAGACTGGTAGACAATCGTAGAGTCTACAGACACTTTTGGTAGCATTGGGGATAAAACAACTGTCTGCAGACATGTTTTCGAACATGCTTGAGATAATGATCTCATCATGTCCACAGCGAACAGTGCGTCTTTCGTATGATAGTAATAATAATAATAATAATAACGTTTATTGGCTCAGGAGAGCCGTGGCACCGCGGAAAGGCGACAGCCCGTACCATGAAGGCCCGCGGTGCCACGTCTAGTGATGGTGATTATGAGATGATATGTACACAAGGGGATGTATGAGATGGTATGTACAAGAGTGATGATGTATGAGGAGCAGTGTGACAGCGGCTTAGCAAGAATATTGAGCGGCTGACAGCAGAGTGGCGAAATGAGGGAATGCAGCCGTTTCTGCGCGTCGCAGCTCCTGAGATGTGGCGGCAACTCCATGGCCTATTCCATCTGGGATATACCCGGCTCCGAACCGTACTGTCTGCTCGACGCCGTTGACCAGGACAAAGATGGGAACTACATGTGCTTCAAGTTTGAGTCAGGAGGAATCTGTTCAAGGACACCGTACGTCTTTACGAGTGGACAAGAACCGCTCTAGTATTTGAAAAATAGAATAGCAACTCCGCTCCCCCCCCCCCTAACGTGTTATGTTGTAAAGTGAGGCTGAACAAACCCGTGCACTGGGCGTCTGCGGCAATAACACGGACATATCAGAAATGTCTGCCACATTTTCTGTCTCGGGGTTGAAACACTTTGCACCATCGCTTATCTGAAGTTTGTGAACCTTTAATAATGCCCATACTAGTTAATGTATACGGTACATTGCATTCATACTGTATACGTGCGATAACTAGTGAGGACCCTCTGGAGTCCCAGAAGTGCCCGAGTCTATACTGCACGATAATGCCCCCTGGTGCAGCGAACAATGGTCTTTTTTTAATCAGTTCAGCCAACCAGAAGAGCGAACGTTATCATGCTCCTATGGTTCCTCAGTGGCCAAAGGGCGAACACTCCATCTCCCACTGCGACCGCCTCGCTCCAGTAGCAGCATATCGATGTTGCTTTTCGTCAGCTGAACCCACGAAATAGAGACAAATGGAGTCTATAGCTCGTCAGCATACATTCGGGGGTTTCGGAGCGCATACGTTGCGATACTATTATTATCTGTTCAGGGCGAGAAGTGGCTCTTTTCATTCCAGGGTTGTACTAATCCAATGCCGGCCTTTTCAGCTTTGTCTACCACTCCCGCGGTGGGTCGGATAACCCAAACGCACTCTCAAGGGACCTCGGCGGCTGCGGTAAGTCTCTTCAAGGTTTGAGTTCCGAAGTCCAGCTCGGATGGATGGATTCGCGCATAAAGTTCTTAGTTTATGCGTCGCTGTCCATGTGTCTCAGTACAGCAAAGACCACCGGCGCCAAATCGCAGCTTGGAAACCTGCTTGAGTTTAACGAGCGCACGCCCTTAAGGGGAAAGTCCTCCTAGAAAAACGAGACGATGGTTAATTTTATCTCGGGTACTCTGGAGTTTTTTTCATAGTCCCCGATTTGCCTGAAAATTTGCTAAGCACACCAACAAACACAGCTGAAATAGTACCGCAAATATTGGGAAAAATATTTTTTTTCGAGAAGTTATTGAATTTACGATTTTGCTCCTCACCCCATTTTTCAAAGTGAAAACATCTACTGGCAACAATAAAACGTGACGTCAGGGGAAGGCATGGGTTAACTTTTTGCGCTGTAGACTTTTCTAATGGATGCTTTAGAAGCTCGCTCCAGCACCTGCGCAGTAGCCCGAAATAAATTCTCAGCATAATCCATTTTTAGACTGCCCGCTCAACCTCCATGCCTGCCTTCCCCTGACTTTAGGGCATTGAAAAGAGCGGCTATATTTGAATGTTGGTTTTAGCATCATTAGCACTTGCCGATTTCACAATAACTATTCTGAATTTCGCGATACTCAATGGCATACCGGAAAACGTTGAAGGCCGGTGATTCTAAAAATATAGCCAGTTGGGGTAGCTCGAAAATCGCCGGAATAACCCTCTGAGCTGAGACTGCAGCCAATGGCACAAGCACAAGAGCTCGAGGTCGCTGCTTTGAAGCGTTCTTCCGCAGAACGAGCGCTCGCGCTATGCATGTCTCAAAGCCAGGAATGCTGCTAGCTTGCGCTTGTAGCTTTGGATGCAGTTTCAGATCAAGGGTGAACGGAGTATAGCGTATTTGTATCGCGTGAATCCAATATAAAAACTATTTCTTTCGAACCTATTACAATGGTTCTGCTACTACTGAACGCGAGCAAAACCGAAAACCAAGAGCTGAACGCGACGTCATATGCAGAGCTTTCAATTACCCCGCGCGTGCCGCTGGTGTGCACATGCGTGCAACTGTAAGCAGGCGAAAATGGCCTTCACGCGCCACGGAGCGGTAGTCGTGCCTAGCTTGATAAGCCTTGATCCCTGGAAACGTGCTTTATTCAAGTACCCCATGGAAAACATATAAACTTTTCAAACAGTTACTTTTATTTGTGTCACTGCGTAAGTCATTTCAAGTGCCAGAAGACGAGGATGGCTTAAAATTCTTTATTAGGGTAATGAAGAGGGATGTCCGCTGGAAGCGTCGAAGTAATATTGACACCATCAAAACGTATTAGGACGTGTTAGCTTACTCATTCATTGATTAATTGTTAGCTTCTTTATTTTGCTGGTTGTTTCTTTGTTTTTGACGTGTGGGCTGTTTGCCTTTGCCGACACGTAGCGATGACCAAGTCGCTGATCGTGGACACGGACAACTGCAATTACCTCGTCCAAGCAGAGTGCTACGCCAATGGAACGGGTGAGCCCCTTAATAATTAAAAGCGTTTAGACGGGGACGGTTTCCATCAACCTTTAACAAATTCAGCCAATCAGGAAGGCGATTGTCGCTTTTTCTCGCGTGAGTTGAAACGTGGTGGCGCCAGTGTGCGAATAGCCGCCAATCACTTCCGGTTCGGAGCTCGACGGCCGGGTTTTGCGGTATTTGCGAAATTAAATATACCCACTGTCTTCTGGAAATGGCAACTTATAGCACTGTCAGACGTAATTCACTCTTACGGTATAAGAGTGATAAGTAAAAAATTAGGAAAGATACTTGAACCGGAAGTGGGCCGAGGCTACACAATAGATGGCGCAATGAGTTTGTAGCCAAACGAAAAAGGGGCGAATAGGCGTCCAGTGCCCAGGCAGTTTCAGCGGCAAAGTCTAAGCCTTTCTGCTTATACGGAAACAGCGCGAGAAATACGACAGACATAGAAGAACTAACGGAACTGTGGTCCTGTCATTGAGACCTAATGACCACCAGAGCACAATACTATAGCTCGTTCGATTTACTTGCACCTCGTGCACCGGTGCAGAAAAGTCATACGTCCTAGTGCTACTACTGTATTACTATTAAAGTAATAATGTCGAAGAAAACATTACCGGAAAAAGTATGTTCACAACACTAGAAACGCCGTGTTCGCTTTTCATTTCTATTCAATGAAGCTGAAAAAAAAAGACATATGCAAATATTCTCAATGAATAAATGTGTAGAGTGCATAGACATACTTTTAAAAATTCAAATGCAACATGTGCAACTTCGGCAAGACAACTGGAGGCGCACGGCGTGTCAGTCCTGAAGGAAACATTTTGCAGAACGCATACGGACCCCTGAACACCGTTCCGAAGTTCTGGACATAGAGGCCCAGATTAAACAGAAAAGGCCAGCGCAAATCGCTTGTTTACATGCGACCAGTTTTCATGAGGCACTTAGCGCCTTCGTTCGAAAGTACAAGGAGATGTTTTATCGTCTTTATGCCAAGGAAGTCACACCGAATGCAATGATTATCGGGTGTTATGACCGTGACATTGAAATGAGCAGCGACAATGCGTTATCTCTGAGCATCACAAAAACAATATGCACGGTAGTAAATACCTACCAACGCAGTCCAAAATACAAACCCAGCAGAGAAATTTCGAAACAGACAACACGTTCCTTCGTCTCCCGGCGGCATCGAATGGCTGGTTCGACAAACCTGACGACGCCAAAGGACTCCCTGTACAAAGTGCACGTTCTCGGCATTCTTTTTACACCGCTCGTGTTAACTCCTTCATCGGCTGTGGCAGCTCCTGATCGGAGCGTCGGAGCGGCGCCGCGCCGCGAGGCGCGTACGCCACAATGAAGTAGGGACGCCTGCACAGGTTGCTATGGGTACGTCCGTTTTGATCGCTCATGCTCTCTAGGCAACTGTAGCCCATGTGTCCCCTGCTTACGATGCTCAAACTTCGTGTCCCCTGTCCACTCGCCACCGGTTCGGCATTCTAGAAAGTTCTCCAGCGCATCTTCAAGAAAGGCACGAATTGGCAAGCGCGCTTTGCAGAGTAAACGGAAAGCCGCAGCCACACGAGAACAGCAAAGGACCCGACTTATCACGCACGAGAGGTAGCCCACCTTTCGCACATCTCACACAACTATTCCACTGAAAGGAAAGCTCCGAAGGCAAATTTCTTAAACTACGTGGACTTAAAGCAAATCTCCTAAAATGTACATCTTCCAACAACGCAGCAGCTACCGCTGTCAATCGCAACACGCTTTGTGTGGTCGTTCGCAATCTTGTTTTCTTCATCGACCTTTGATTGTGAAAAGCTTATGCTCTCGAACTATCTCAGCAACTAGCCTCATGTGCTACGAACTTCCTGCGGTGTGTAGCTTATTTCTGCCGACCGAAAAACTGAGTTTTTCTCTCGAACCAGTAGAGCAGACTGACGTCGTATCACATCCCTGATCTTTGCATCGTGAGGAGGCATCAATACCAGCCAGAAAACGAGGATAGTGGGTCCACGCAGCAGCGCTTAGCCAGCGTGAGCATCACCGTCAGCGCGTCTCGCAGCGTCCCTCAGCGATCGCGATGCTATACGGAGAGCAAGTCGTCGGCCTCTTGCGCAGGAGTTGCGGTGACGTCAGAACGACGCCGAGCTCTGATTGGCTTTGATTGAAAGGATAGTGGGTAGACCTCAGTGCCAGATGCCTCGAGGTCTACCCATCATTGTTTTTTTCAATCGGCCAATCAGAGCTCGGCGTTCTGACATCATCGCAACCCCTGGACGAGAAGCAGACGAACTTGCGCTCCGCGTAGGACGCGTGCTCGCATCGCCAAGATGGACGCGCCGTTGCGGCGACTCTCGTCGAGGCTTTAGCGGGGCGCGTCGGGGAACCGATGACGTCATGCGCGGAGCTTGTCTTCCAGCTGGATCAATGCGGTTGGTTTCTCTCCTCAGTGTTCAACTACCTGACCTACAAAGAGTCTTGGCCAAGGGTCGAGAGAGACGCGTACATCCAGGCAGCGGCGAACCAGGACCAGATCGCCTTCGTCGCAAGCCTCTCGATCGACTGCGAGAACGGAAATGCGTGAAGAGACTCACGAGTGCTCCTGAGACCAGAGTGGAGCATTCGGTGCGAAGGCACGGAATTTACTCGGACGAAAAGCTAACAACCTCGAAATAAAGGCGCTTTTCTTTGTCGATTAAACTGCGCGGCTGTTGCGTGCGTAAAACGGCATCGATACTAGGAAAACCGAACATATAGACTGAACTGGAGAGCGCACTAACAACTGTCTATATTTTCTATCCACCCAACAGTGCATTGCAGATACCCATCATTGATATTTGTTTAATCAGTTGAGCGGGGGAGAAGGGTGATCGGTATCATTGCTCCAATGAACATGCGGTCTCAGTGGCCGAAGGGGAGGACGTCGTTTTTCCACCGGGACAGCGCGATCATTGGAGCGTGTTGATGCTGATCGCCCTTCTCAATGGCTGAACAGATTCAGGAAAACCAGCGATGGGCCCTCTGCGAGAAAGGTGTGCAGTGTACACCCAAGTAGGAACTTCTAAGACTGGAAGGCCGTCTCATCTACCTCATCCGTGACAGGTTGGATTGTCGTAACTTCTATTTACGGGTCTGAAACGACGTATCCGCGAACTTTTCGCTGCAGTTCTCGTTCGCGAAAGTTTGAATGCGTACGAGCGAGCGATATTTTATTACGTTTGTATTCGACGTCTACATTAAGAAGTTTACCGCTTCGAGATACATGGCTTGTACGTGACGTCATCACAATGCACCAGTGGCAACGTTACTAGATTACCTCAGTTGTGGAACACCCGCGGGGGGGGGGGGGTACCGCCCCCCTCACTTACTTCACTTCGCCTCCAGTCGTTCGAAGCGCCATCTAGATTTTCGTTTCATAACTGTGCGTTCCATAGAGCAGAGCTGAAACGCCATGCAGACGCCGTGCCTCAAAACGAACGTATTCCCTAGAATACACTGTAGTTACCATAGCAGCCGTCCGGCGCGTCGAGTGACAGTAGGCGAGTCGTGGTGAGTGAGGGGCTGCTGTTCGTGCAAGCAGCGTCTATGAGAAGCTCCGTAACTGAGCTAATCTAATAACGTTGACCAGTGGTCATTCCTACTTGCTCTTGTCGAGAAAAAACAACATCGGTGACGCTGCAGAAGGTACGCGCACAACACCAAGGTTCTTCACAATGTTTACTGATGGGACTTCAACTGCATGCAAGCCATGTACAGGCAACGACTTGCCTCCTGCGCGCTTTCAGGAAACCCGAAAGGCGTCGTAGAGCAAGAACAGACTACAAAACGCACCGCGACCTCAGGCATGAAGCGCAATGTAGAGCGGCCCATGTAAAAGCAAGTGCCCGTACCTCTGCCTCGACCTCCTTCAGTTTCCCGTTGGTGCGTGCCAGGACAGCTGCGAAAACAAAACTGCCGCCGCCGATACAGTTGCACCTGCATGTTGAATGCCGCCAGAAACCTTGGGGCGTCTCGGCAAAAAAACGGAAAAGGCTCGACTCTGACGCTCGATCTATTCGAACGCTATCTTCAAAACTTGGCGACGGCTTTCTGTGGAGTTTCAGAAGAAATGACGAGCGCGTCTGTACAGTGCTGATCGGCGCTAAGTGCGCGCGAGCGCTCTGGTGTCAGCTTTGACTTCATTGTCACACAAAGTCGTCTGCCGAGTATACACCAACTCATGTTCACAAACAAACCGGAGCGCCCCTAGCGGACGCCACCGGCGCCCCGCATGCGCATCGCCGGCGTCGCGCATGCATGCGCATGCGCGACGGGGGTGTGGGCAAGATGCTCGCTAAAGCCCATAAACAAACCATTGGAATGGGATGTTGTCGGCGTTGGTGTGAGTCCCCGCG
>JAZHYW010043829.1:0-64660 GCA_037355805.1 Ixodes ricinus | reverse complement strand
CCTCAGTTGTGGAACACCTGCGGCAGGTACCACTTCACTTACTTCACTTCGCCTCCAGTCGTTCGAGCGCCATCCGAGATATTCGTTTCATAACTCGTGCGTTCCATAGAGCAGAGCCAGAAACGCCATGCAGCGACGCCAGTGCCTCAAAACGAACGGCTCCCAGACTACACCGTGGTTACCATGGCTAGCCGTCCGGCGCGTCGAGTGACAGTAGGCGAGTCGTGGTGATGAGGGGTGCTGTTCGTGCAAGCAACGTCTGTGAGAAGCTCCGTAACTGAGCTAATCTAATAACGTTGACCAATGGTCATTCCTACTTGCTATTGTCGGAGAAAAACAACATCGGTGACGCCGCAGGAAGGTATGCGCACAACACCAAGGTTCTTCCTCACAATGTTTACTGATGGGATTTCACCGCATGCAAGCCATGTATAGGCAACGACTTACCTCCTGCGCGCTTTTCAGGAAACCTGAAAGGCGTCGTAGAGCAAGAACAGCGACTACAAACGCACTGCGACCTCAGGCATGTAGTTTAAATGTAGAGCGGCCCATGCGGTGCTGGGGGCAGCCCGTACTTGCCCTGACTCCTTCAGTTTCCCTTGCTGGTGTGCCAGATAGCTGCGGAAACAAAACTGCCGCCGCCGATACAGTTCGTAATCTGTATTGCGTTGAATGCCAGAAGCCGTGGGCGTCTTGGCAAAAAACGGAAAAGGCTCGACTTCTGACGCTCGATCTATCTGAACGCTATCTTCAAACTGGCGACGGCTTTCCAGGGAGTTTCAGAAGAAATGACGAGCGCGTCTGCACAGCTTTGGTCTGCGCGAAGTGCGTAATTTGTTTCTCTGGTGTCCGCTTTGACTTCATTGCTCACGCTGTTCCGCTGCTATATACCAGACTGTCGTTTACAAACAGTCCGAGCGCCCCTGCTGGCACCACCGGCGTTCCTGCATGCAGAGCGCCGGCGTCGCGCATGCACGCAGTGACGGGGGTGTGGGCAAGAAGTTTCCGCGAAAGCCCATAAACAAACCATTGGAATGGGATGTTGTCGGCGTCGGTGTGAGTATACCCGCGCTCTTTTTCGCGTTGGAATTGTTGATTCAGCGAAGTTAAATAATACCCGCGTTTTTGAGTTCGTGTTTTGATGATGACAGCCGAATTTAGACGCCTCTGGGCATCCCTAAAACCAGTATAAGCAGTCATGCGGCGATTATTTCTTTAATAAAAACACCAGCGGCCGCCAAACCTCGGATCCATATCCGAAAACGAAACCACTCAGCATTGGTCCTCGCACGCTGATCAAAAGTGATCTCGCCAATCGGCGTTTGGACGACGTTCCAGTCGCGCAGTGATCCGGCAGGTAGCCGCATCGGCCGAACTCCCTGGCTTCGTCTGACAGAGCATGCGGAGTCATGAGTTCTCTACGCTCCGAGAACTCAGACGCCGTTAGAGGTTGGGAAATTCCTACGGCGGGACAGCCGGCCCGGAGAGGATTTCCCATGACGCCGCTCCTCCGACGTGCGATGTAGACGATAGCAGCGCTTCGGGAGTCCTGTTCGGGGTCTCCTTGAGTGACGACGTAAACGCAGACCTTTTTCGGGCGTGGCTTCGATTCTGGCATTTGGCGCAGTCCTGAACCAAACCAACGTTAGACATCGCAAGCGTTACCTCTTCTGGTAACGCGATGTCAAGCGATGTCGCCACGTTGGACTTTCGCCTCGGGAGGACGGAGGGCAGGCTGCTCCAGAGGCTACGTGCAACGAGCGCGTATTTACGACTGCGTCCGCTGCGTAACCGGAGCGACTGAACGACCGCTCAGCGCCGCCGTACACTCGTTGCCAACAACAAGCGCAGCGGGTCGTCGAACGGCGACCGCTTTATACGCCGCCGTTGTGCCGTTTCAGCGGCCCCTTCAAAAGGGACGCATCAGCTATTCAATGCCGTAACAGAATATAGACAGACAGTTTTCAGGAAGCGGAGCAAGCCGGCCAGGTCGCGGCGGCCGCCTACTGTTCGTCAGTAACCTGCGGGTAGCTGCCGCAGGAGCATCGGGGAGCAATGGCGACGCAGCACGGCGGATTAGTGTCCTTATCGTGCAATTATTGACGGAATTGGCGTAAAGCTGGCGAATTCGGAAAGTTCCTGTTTGCCGCTTACAGAATCATCGTGCGAATAGGCAACGAACAGCAGAGAGGACAGGCTATCGCGAATCCGGAAAGCTTCTTCTGCAGCTGGCAGAATCATCGGGGGAAACAATGACGATGAGCAGTACAGTGTTCCCGGTGATTGGCGATGGGGTTTAAGGCGTTTACGAATCCAGAAAGCTTCTTCCGTGGTGCCGCTAACATGATGAAGGGGAAGCCTTTCCGGCGAATCTTGCTGCGTAAAAGCCGACGTGGAAGAGGTTCCACCCGACGGACAAGTGATGCTGGCGGAGCGCCGTACTCGTAAAATTAAATTAAGCGTGCCTCAAAAATCTTTGTTGGCGTTGGAGGGACTGCGGCAATTACGTAATGTTTACTTGAATCAGTTTGACAATAACTGGGCGGATTTTTCGCGCCGTTCCGCGATCTCTACTATCTTCCCAGAAGATGGAAACATCCACAGTAGGCTTAGGTATGGGCATTCCGCTTCTCCGGATTCCGCTATATTCGCTGCAGAGTTTGCCGTCGAAACATGTTGTTCCATCTTCACCAGAATAAAAAGTTAATTAAAGGTCAGCAGCTTAAACAAAGCGCGAACTGGAATGTAAGAAACGCCACTAACCATGGACGCAATGTTTCACCTGCAGGTATGAAAATTCGCCTCGTACGGCTTCGAAGGGGATGATGCGGAACACTTCGTGCTGTGCGCGATCTTGCACGTACTGTTGCATTTAATCACGCAGCAGTTGTTGCGGCTTTCTGGTGCGGAATAGCCTATCTCAGAAATTACAGCGCTGACCCGCACAACCATGGAGAATAGAAGGGCATATAGGAGAGGCATGACGTCAGCCGCGTAGCCTCCACAAGCCATGCTCCCTTGAAGCCTCGCCTCTTTCTCATTTTCTCCTCTACTCTCCCCACTTATCACGCCAACGTGACCACATCACGTGACCGTAGCTAGCCTGCTCCGAGCTGCATGGTGTACTAGAATACACCACAGTCTAGCCTTTGATCTGATAAAACCTACCGGACGGAGCGCGCGCAAGCCTGCAAGGTCTCCTCCTACAATCAACCATCCATCTCCCACGTGACATGTCACGCGCACCAATCGCCAGGGAGATCCGCGGTCACGCTGGGCACCAAATCGTTTAAACTTTTTATGACTATAAACCGTTTCATATGCTTAGCGCAACGCTGTCAATAGTTACTGGCGCGAGCGTGGGGCTTGATCTTGTTGATCATTTGCACGCGTTCTCGCGCAAACAAAACGATAGATGAAGCCACGCGCTCGCGCCAGTAGGCTTTGACAGCGTTGGGCATCGCCAATGCGGCGAAACAGTAGCAGGGCTTCACCAATATTGCAACGTGCCCCCTCCTAGTACTTCTAACCTCCTTGGCCACAACGCACAACCAACGCAAGCGGCCGCGTAGCTCCCCGGTGCAACTGACCCGTTTGCCGCTAGGGGGCGAATCGCCATCTTGAATTGTCGTCACTTCCAGTATGGGCGAAAACATTGTTTTGCCGTCGCCACGTCAGTAGAAGACACTTAGGATAAGTGATGTTTTCGTTACCGCCAATCATTATCGTTTTGCCTCCCCTTTATTTTTTTGCCAGTTAGAGGCTGAAACGTTTTAGTATTGTTTCCTGTCGCCCATACCGGATACGCCTATTATGTGGCTGGGGACGATGTGAGCATACATGAAAAGGTCTATAGCCTTAAAGCTCTATTATTTTCTCTCTGATAGGCTTGCAGGCTACAGTGGATGAAAAAAAGAAATAAAGTGATGCAGTACGCCGTCTTGGACGATCACGACTCTAATATACACGACCTTACAATAGTATAAAGGCTATCGCCACACGCTTTTTCTACGATTATAAAAGACATGTAATCTTAGCAGCGATATAGCAACGTAGAAATATGATTTCGTGATCAGATAGACGTTGCGAGCGTTCAGGGATTGCTAACACTAATCACTTTTCTCCGGTGATGAAAACGCGTGAAAATTCGCACTTTTATACGGTACGCGCCAGTAATACCTTGAACTTGAGCACACGCATGAAATGCGCCAAATAAGAAATCCGGCGATGTTCGAGGACACAAGTCGAAGTAAACAAACACGACGGCACGGGCGTTTGCCGGTCTGGAGTGCCGCCACGACATCGCCGCACGAGTAGGAGGATCTTCCTTTCAGTACGTGCTGGGTTATCATAGCGACAACGACGACAATTCACAGTCAAGGATAGCGCTTTACGCGGAACGATGAGTTTCCACCACGCCGACCACGCCAACGATCACCACCGACGCCATGTCCGCAGAGAAGAAGTTGGCCCAATGACCGCACGGCAACGCGGCCACCAGTTCTCCTCGACCCAGGATTATTCCGCTACAGGTTGTTTCCAACGCAGCGGGGAAAGAAAGGCCGCCAAAATTTCTCAAACATACGATAATTTCATTGGTCCTCGCAAGTTCGGAAAAGAGTCAGCACGTATTTTATTCCTGCAGTGATTAATAGGCGGTTCTGCCTTCTAAAACTGAAGATACCATTCACTCGACACTTCCTTAACGCCACCGCACCAAAAAAGTAGCTTCCCTCTAAAAACCGCTTGAGTCCCCCTTATGAGGGCTCGTTACACCGCGAAATCCCGGCGTATAATGTAACATGCGGCGATTCATTCCGCTTGGACGCCGCAGAATGGATGCTAAAGCCTGATTCACATGATGAGACTTCGCTCGGAATTTTCAGTCTCGACGCCACTCGGGCTGCAGAAGCGTGAACCGTAGCTGAGATGGTCGACGTCGATACTGAAAATCGCAAGCAGAATCGGACCAACTGAATTAGGCATAACAAGTCGGTGATGGCCTCTGGTAACAATTACCAACATTTCCTTATATCTACTGTTTACACCGAGCCTACTTACCCAAAGCAACTTTCAAAGTTATACGTCTTTTGAGGTCTGTACTTCTTATCGCAATCACCGGGTCAACGTTTGGTCTACGAGCCGCTGTCGTTTGAACGAGCAGACGACAAGCAGAAATGTTTGATAGAGCAGACGACAGCTCGAACGATGAGGCGGCCGTTTGAACACAATGACGCACTCAACGTAGTCCGCAGGTGGTCCGTGCAACGTTGACGGTTTTCCCGCGTTCATGTTGTAACAAAACAAATAAATCTGACAACCACAAGTATCCGTGAATTCAATCCAAAGCGCTTCTCGCCCAAGCAATCGTGGTCCGACGGCGTCTGTTTCTCCTTTTCACGGCCCCTGTTCACGTTCTCGGACGAACCAAGTCGGCAGAAAACGCATGAAAACTGACCTTCAAACTTTTCCCGACTCCTTTGGTAAAGCCCCAGTCGCGGCGTTTCGACGAGAAGGCAGGTTTTTGTCCGGTTTCTTCCAAGGTAACACAGGAATGCACGTGCCCATGTGCACGTGCCTGGTGGCTTCCGCCCACAGCCCCACACCGGAAGTGCGCCCGACGCGCCACCACCGCGCCGTGACGTAATAGAGATGAGTTCGTGTATAGAGAAAGAGGTATAGTTGCAGTCATCGTTTCGGTCGTCACTTCTCGGGCTACGAGCAACTCAACGATATAAAATGATTACGCACCGCCGGGCCCTTCGGGTGGTTCTATAGACCTCTGAGCACCAACCACTATTGCACTCCAGGAGTGGGCTTGTCGTTTGACATTTGAGCCTTGCAGATGGACGTAGCCATACTGGGCAAAGCCTGGCAATTCGCCGCCAGGGCCGTGACCGTACGGGCTCATTCTCCCGCATGTTGCGTCATGCACAACGTCCCTGTAACTTACCCATATTTGTAATGGTGACACTGTATTTACAACTCAATCGCATTTCAGCTGAAGAAACTGGGACTTATAATTACTTTATATTTATAGCAAAGTCCAAGTACGCTTTATCCACACAGCCAGAATGCCAGTCGACTATTTTTGTAAGCTCGTAAAATGAAGACACACCATGCATTAGTTCCCGGGAATTTTGATCAAGCGGCCACAGCTGTGGTTCTTTCACAAACGTTATGCGACCTCAATGAAGAGAAATGAAAACGCATGGCGCTTGTGCTTTATAAAGTTTGACGTCGCCTTTGTACATAATTCGCAGCGGCATAAGCTCTCAAATAAACTGGGAAAATGTTTAAAAAGAAATAACAATTAAAAATAAGAACCAGATAACAAAGTTTCGCAGATTTTATTAAACAATACAACCAATTTTTTTTAATATCGAATAAAAACAACAAGCGACGCAGACCTATAAATAAGCTGCAGCTTTTAAAACCGAGAGTGACATGATGTACATTGTAGTTGCTTATTTGCGACTTAGCGTCTAATTACGGTTATCTTCATTAAAGTAGGACTGGTGTCGCACGTAGAAGGAGCACGAAACCGGGCCGGATTGCTGATAGTCTAACAACGCTCAAGCCACGACTATAAGGAACGTAACGGTACAACAGCCTGAAGTACATTTTTCAACAGATCCGAGCAAAAAAAAAAAAAAAAGAACAGTATACCTTTACGGCAGGTCTATGTCCCTCCACAAGTCCATGATGTCAGTTCCGCCGGTCTTCGCTACAATGTGCTCCTTGAGTCGTTTGACGTGCTGAAGGGAAAAGTGGTTCTTCCAATCGCCGATCACTCCTCGGCGCATAAAGTCCCCAGTCTTGGGCTTCTGCATCGTGCTCTCACCGATAGCGTCCTTGACGAGTCTCGCCCATAATGGCTTTTTATTGTCCGGGGTCGACTCGATTTCCTGGTAGAAGGACTTCGTAGCCTCGTCCACATTCCTCTTCATGCTTTCGAAACGGGTGTTCTTCAAGATGCCGTTCAACGACTCGGGGTCCACTCGAAGTTTGTCGCCGTACTCCTCGCCGAGAAAACTGGCTATCTTGAGAACCCAGGTTGCGGTGTCCTTCTTGAGTGCCTCGTACGTCAAGAAGAGGACATTGGGGTCGTTTCGATGTGCATACCAGGACATCAGGTGGTCGAAATAGTCGCCGAAGTCCACCTTTCCGTCCACGAACATCTCCAGGAACTCGTCGAACGTGCCGTCCTGGAACTCGTACTCAGGAACACGCCTGGTGTGGTGGTAGAAGGACACGCAGCAGTCGTACGGGTTCCTGCAGATGTAAAAGTACTTGGCGCTCGTGGAGAAGGGGTGCAGGTGGAACGGCATGTGCGTCTTGATGGCTCCCGGCCGGGGCATCTTCCAGGCTGACTCGGCTCCCTGGAACTCCAAGAAGGGCATCTGCTCGGAGCAGTCCATCATGCTCGACGGGGAGGGTGACCGTTAAGGATGTTGTACACGATGTGCTGCATCCAGGTCGTGCCGCACTTGGGGTAGCTGACGATGAACACGTCTCCGGGCAGGGGCTTGTAACTCAGTGCCGAACGAACGCAGGCTTCATGGAACCCGGGGCTCAGGTACAGACCTCCGACGTCTCTGTACACCTTCTTTCGCATGGCGTCGTGGTCCGCTTGCAGAATCACTTCGGTACACCTCGATGCGATCTGAATTGGAAAGATTTCCGCATGTAAATAACGTTTCTGTTATATCCCGTTTCTTCGCTCTTGACGACGCGCGCTTGTCGCTGCTGTAGACGCGCGACACAGGTCGGTCTTGCTCTGGCCACGCTGAATTTTTAGGACACAGAGGTGCTCTAGTGCACAGCTTTCCCTTTACACAACCGTCGAGTCAATAAACCTGTTGCAAGCACGCCGTGGCGCCGAAAGGAATCCTGTGAACGGTATGCACAGAATCGGTTGTATTTTTGTAGACCTTTTTATCTCAGTAGTTGCCTGCATAAAGGGCGCTGACGCACTCGCCGCGATTAGGTTGCATCAAGTTGGTTGGTTTCGGTTTCAACGTGCAGGCGGCTGTGTTGATGTTTTATGTCGTTTAAGCTTAATTCTGTGATACAAATGTGTTCTTTGTAGCCAACAACCATTGAAACAGTGGTGCTGTGTCCTCAAAAAGGACACAGTACCATTTCAGTGGTCGTAGTGGTTTCGACTATTGAAACAGTGGTGCTGTGGCTACAAAGTAATTTCAAACCTAAATTGTTTTTTTGTTTTTTTTACGAACATCCGCATTTGATTATGGGCGACGGCGAGGCGACTGAACTGATGTACAGGGAAGATTACCATCGTCTACGGTCGTACCCGATGACACTAGTTTCTAGAAAAATAAACTAATGAAGAGACTGATACATGTACGTGAAGAGGTAGGTCGAAAGCTTGATTAACAATGTGCTAAGTTGGGAAGAACAGATGAACTTGCGAGTTTACTACCTACTGTTTGGTTTTTGTGGTCACCCAACTTTTAGTGAACTTCGCAGACTAAAAAAAGTATCGCATAATGACGCAGAGAATTTCTAAAAACAAGTAATATTGTCTTGGCCTGTTTATATATATATATATATATATATATATATATATATATATATATATATATATATATATATATATATATATATATATATATATATATATATATATATATATCAGGGTGTCAAACCGGAACCGAACCGAACCGAAAACCGGAACCGAACCGGTATTTTTTCCGGAACTGAACCCGAACCCGAACCGTTATATTGTTATCGCGATGAACCCGAACCGGAACTGAACCGGAAAAAAAATAACGGTTACCGGCTCATGTCAAAACGGTTCGGCCACGCGCTGTTGACAATGAATGTGCTATCAATGCCATTTGTTTTTTAAGTGCCGTCAACTGACACACACCTCGCTTACATATTTTTCTTCTCCACTCAGTCTTAGGAATATAAACGCTGCATCCATGAATCTTGACAAACGCTGCATCCATGAATCTTGACATAGGAACCAGTATTGCGCTGGTCGCGGCTTGCACGGAAGAAAAAGAATTGAAAGGCTGTGCAAAAAAAAAAAAAAATCGCGTCACGGGATTTTATTTTTTTACAATCTCGTAAATCCTAAATGCTGCTGTGTGCTGATTTCATAACACGTTTCTAGAACGTGATGTTGCAATTTTTTTATTTTGATGTTGTTATTTTGATGTTATTTTGATTTTGTTATTTTGATGTTGCAATTTGTCATTTATAATTTCCGAACCGGTTCGCGAACCGGTTCAGCGCCTCGAACCGGTTCGCGGATCGAATTAATCGAACCGGAACTGAACCGGAACAAAATAAATTTACCTGAGCCTGAACCGTAACCGAACCCGTATTTTTTCGGTTCGACACACTGATATATATATATATATATATATATATATATAAAGTGCTCGAGAAATATTTCAACAGTCCGACCTAGGCCCAGTAGTAAATTTCTTTAATTATCGATTCTGCTGAAGTACTCCGCAGCATTTAACAATATTGAAAACACTTTTATATATGCTTATAGCGTACTCAGGAAATAGGTGCCACGCCTGCAGTCTAAGTCTGACATTTGTCTTCCGAAAAATTAACCAAATGAAACAAAAGGGCACAGGAGAAGTACCTTGACTAGTTTGGCTGAAGTCTAACCCCTTTATGAACCGGTGAAAACATTTCTTCATCGACTAGCCAAAAGAAACTAACAACAATAATTTTCGTCCCTTTTAAATAATCGGGCAACTAAACACCAAGGGAAAAAATGACCGCATCTCCACGAGGTGAATGATGTTGATTGGGGCGAAGCTCTGGTGGTGCTGATGATACTGATTTTGTTCATAGGTAGTGCTGATGGTGCTGATTTTGTTTTATCGCTCATAGGTAGTACTGAGTTCCGGGTTGCGTTTCGACTTCATTATTACTGCTTTATGGTCGGTGAAATGCAGAGCAAGTGGTTCTTCTAGCGGATCAGCTTGGATCCGCTAGAAGCCGTGGGAACGCATCTCCACCGCTTAAGTCAACGGTCCATGTCAGAAAGATAATGTGTCGTATGGAACGTGGTTATATACGCATTTGAGCGTTTGACCGCAGCGCCCTCTCGTCTCTAAACGTTCAGCCAATGCATGCAAAGTATAACGCGATTATATACGCATTTGACCGCAGCGCCCTCTCCGTGTATAGACGTTGAGCGGCTACATGCAACGTTTCATCCATGACAGAAACCCCAGCTCTTGAGTTACTACCACATCTCAGAGCCCCCTACTCGTCCCGCAGTCATGGCCGAGTGGTTAAGGCGATGGACTAGAAATCCATTGGGGTCTCCCCGCACAGGTTCGAATCCTGTCGACTGCGCAAACATTTTTTCTTTTTATGTGAGCACGGACGCCGGATGGACGGACGGACAAGGCTAGACCCTATAAGTAGCTTCGCCCCTAAATAAATGGTGAGCCATTCCACTCTGTGTAGGTGGATGACCAGCGAAGCTGTTTAGCACACGACACAGACGTGACACAGAATTTTAAACACAGGTACGAACACATTTATTGCCCTGATCGGTGGCCATCGTGACGAATGGTACGCACACACATGTCGAGGACTATCGCCGCCCCGAGGAGCCGGAGGAAACTAGGCACGCGTGACGGGGAAATTGACGTCACGTGACACGACTTCGTGACGTCATGTGACGTCAAGACTTCGTGTGACGTCACGAAGCCATGAAGCTAGTTGTGACGTCGTGTGACGTCACGGAGTCGTGTGACGTCATTGACTTCATGACGTCGTGTGACGTCACGACTAGCTCACGACGTCGTGTTACGTCACAGCTTCGTGACGTAACACGAAGTCGTGATGACGTCATTTCTGTTGCCGCACACGAAAAAACCACAGGACCCTTGCCATAAACAGCTTCGCTGTAAAATGAAAGACGTAAAGACGTTCACAAACCTTTGTAATGCGAAATTAGAGCGCAGCTCTTTAGGAGGAGGAGGGGAAGGTACGGAGGGGAGGGTATGCCCCCTCCTCCTCCTCACCTCCTTTTCTCCTCCTCCTAGTGGCGAAATTGATGTGACATGACCTCAACACCAATTCAATTCTCCGCGAAATTTAGCGGGGAATTGAATTGGTGTTGAGGTCACCTGGCGTCAATATCCCGCTCAATCTAGCGGAGAAACTTAATTTCCCCGCTAAATTCAGCGGGGAACTAAATTGGTGTTGAGGTCACGTGACGTCAATTTTACTGCTAAATTTAGCGCGGCTACGCCGACGCCGCGAAACCCGGCAACGGGCGCCTATGAGCTGCGCTCCAGTATCTGACCTAAAAAAAAGATCAAAACTAGGGTAAGTGCAAACAAGCTGGTACGGGTCGTTCGAAATAAATATATAACCGAGAATATAACAAACAAAAATAAGTAATACATATATACATATTTTTTTTAAGTCCTAGTTTTGCAAAATTGTAAACTTCATACGAACTACTTTTGCGTGTTACAATTTTCTTTAAAATAACTTCGTGGACAAAGTGCGAAGCCTTTCGGAAGCGCTGGCTTGTGTCTGGGTGGTGCAATAAGAAACTTGCCACAACTATAAGTGGCTAAATCTGTTATGCGCATCGTCATCAATCTCAGAATTCTCGTCATTATTAAAGGAATGGTTTTCAACTTACCGCCGGGCAACAATTGCGGCTTCCTTTACGTTGAAACTGTTTATTACACGCGGGAGGTTGTGTTTACGAGCTACTCGGTGCTGCGAGTCTGCGGGCCTGTCCTTCGAAAGAAGCGTAGGAGGGGACATTGGCTTACATGCTCTAAAAGCATTCGCGCACCACGTGTTCCTAACATCCAACTTCCGCCGCTGCAAGGACCTTGGAAAAAGAGAACACCGACGTGCGATCACCGAGCTCCCATTCCGCTTCCATAGTAACATGTTTCCAACAGACGTTTGCAACGTGGCGTAAACAAATATGCTGAAAACAGTTTTCAACTTCGTAATTTTGAATCGAAGCGTTCGGCGAATGCGAAAAACATAAGTATATTACATTTTTTTTAGAAGCACCTGGACTGTTGCTTTTGCTTTTGTCAGAGAGGCACTTTCCATTAAAGAGCCTCTCCAGCCTAAAATGGGGGTCGCCTTTCATATAAATACTTTGTGGCAGGTACCAGGACACTCCTTGTGGGGAGTGTCGCGAGAGATCGCTGCTCGCGCGTTCGAACGACAAACTATTGGTGCTACTACTACTGTTGTGCTTGACGAGTTGTAGTACGAAAACAACATCTGGGCGGCGTACATAGGCTGTACAGAAAGGTGAAAGCTCCGTTACGGAAGCGCGCCTGCACAGCCCGCCGCCGAAGGTGCTAAATAAAATAAAAAGCGCGCACTAACTCTCGCACTTACACACTCCTCTCACACTCACACACTGGCACACATTCACACGCACTTGCACACACGTCAGTCCCCACACATGGTCACACACACTCGCACACACACACACACACTCGCACACGCACACACTCACACACGCACACGCACACACGCACTCGCACACACACGCCGCACACACACTCGCGCACACTCGCACACACACACACACGCACACACACACGCACACACACACGCGCACACACACACACACGCACACACACACAGAAAAGGAATGAATACGAATTACAGTGGGGGGTCCAAGTTCAACACTACGGCTGCTGAAGTCGCAAACTCTTGGCAAACGCGCAGCAGAACGTACCGTGTAGGGGGATCGGTGGCCGAGTGGGCTAAAGCGCACACTCCAGCTCGACGCGCGTGGAGCGAAAGCTCCGCGCTGCAGAACCCAGGATCCTGGGCTCGAGCCCCACCCCTGCCCGTTTCGATCTGGATGAGCATCGTACCGGCGTGCGGTCGTGTATCACTACTGCGTGGTGCACGTTAAAGACCCCAGGCTAGCGGTTGTACTGCACTGGCTAAATTGCTCATCTACAGCGAGTGACTCGTCGCAACTTTAAATGGCTGACCAACTACACGCTGTACAAATATCCCCAGCCAACCCCCCAGAACCATGTAGAGTCAGTTTGGTCGAGGGGCAGGGGTTGAACGGAAAGTAAGAGGGTCTCCGATCCCTGCCAAGGTCGACGAGCAGCTGTGGCGACGGGTCCGAGCGCAGATGGGCTGGGGCTTGCCCTGATCTCTCCGCAATGTATGTCCCCCAAGAGAGCCGTAAAGGAGACGGCAAGTCAAGTTTAACCTGGCGATTGTCCTCCGGTGCGACAAAGGCTGCCATCTGAGGCGCTTCATCCGGCACTCATTCGGCAGAGAATGTTTGTTCTGGCGGCTGCAGAAGGTCCGAGTGGCACGCCGCTGCACGCTCTCCAGGCTGTCGACTAGATGAGCCTGATATGGGCCCCACACATGCGCAATTAACAGTGCTCGAGGTGAGGGAGCACGCGCGCGGTGTACGGGACACGGAAAGTGACCGTACCGCACGTCCTCGAGGCTCGTGTCGCAAATCCCAGGAGTCGTGTGGCCTTGGCGACTGCATTGGCAGTGTGGACAGCGGAGGATAAATCAGGGGTGAATGTTACGCCGAGAATAGGAACAAATGCTGCATGTGTAAGAGGGGTGCCGGACAGGTGTGTGTGGGAGTTCCCGGGGAGCGACTGTGGCTGATCCACATCACTGCGCACTTGGACGGGTTCAGGGCGAGACAGTTCAGCTCGGACCACTGCTGAACTTCAGACAGGTAAGTCTGAAGGGCAGAACAGCTGGCGTGGCGGGGCGTCCCAGTGAGGCGAACGGTGTCATTAGCATACTAGACCGTGTGAACGTCGATGGATTGTGGTAGGTCGCTATGTACGAAGACGACAGAGTTGGGCCGAGTACGGAGCCTCGCGATACTCCAGCTGTGACTGCAAAACACTCCGGAGCGAGATCCGTGGAAGACAACTTGGTATGCCAGTGAGGAAACGCCTAATCCAGTGAAGTAGGGGTCCACCGGTGTCTGCCATTTTCCACAGGACTGTGGGAATGGTCCAGAGTGTCAGAACGCATTACTAGGTCTGTGGAGGTGCCGCGGTCAAGGTTGTCACTGATGTAGTGGAAAACTGCTATGAGCGCGCTCTCGCAGCTCCTGTTCTTTCTGAAACCGTGCTGCGTCGGAGAAAGGATTTCATTGCCTTCGCAGAACTCGAGCAGCTTTCCGTTCACCATTAGTTCGTGCGTCCGGCAGAGTATTAACGTGACTGCCACTGGGCGGTAATCGCCTGCGGCAAAGGTTGACTTCCCTTTGCCCTCGTGAATGAGGGTGATGAGAACCCGCTTTCATATGTCCGGGACGAAGGCATTATCCGGAAATGGCTGTGGCATGGTAAGCAGAGGGCGCGATATGTGTGGATAGATCACTTCGAGAAACGAGGGAGCAAAGTGGTCTGGCCCGATGGAACGAGACGGTTTAATGCGCTCGATCCTCGGGAAAGGAACTCGAGTGCGGAGAAGGAACTGGGTCGGGCTCAGGGCATGTTCGCATTGGATCATCGACCAGCTGGCTCACAACAATGGCACTCGACTGGCTTCTGTAGACAGATGAGAACGGTGTGGCGAACAGTTGAGCAATACCATGGTGTGACGTTACTGATCAGTCACCGGATATGAGGCATGGCCGGTGAGAGGCCGACCGCTGCCGAACAATGCAGGCCCAAAACATTTTGGGATCTGTCTCTGATCTTCATGGCAATGCTATGTGGGTAGCTGTTATGGGCGACACGAATCGCAGTTTGAGGGACCCCTGGAGCTGCTTTGCTTCTTGGAGCACGACTGGGCAATGCAGAAGTGCAGCTTTCTTAAACGAGGCTCGCTTTCTGCGTGCCATTTTTAGTAGCTCGGGAGTCATCCATGGAGAGAGTTTTCGTTGAGCTGAACTTGATGTGCTTGGGACACAGACTTTCTGAATTGCAGCAAGAGATCATAGTTGGAGTCATAGTCAGGACCTGTGGTGGTGATGCACCAGGGGACGAGGTGTGCCAGCATTCAAGGTTTGAAATCTGTATATAAACCAGCTAGGTTGAAAGTTGGAATAACGAAGTTGGATCAAGGTTATAATTTATAAATAAACCAATTTTTTTTAGATCTCATTGTTCTTTGCATGACAAGTTACATCATAAAGTGCCAGCTACATAACGGGATGTGATGGTTTGTCCTACATGACCAAACACTAGACGGTTACTAGAATACTGCCTACCTGTTGAATGAGTACCTACAAATATCACTAAGTTTATAAAAAAAAATGGCAAAAGTATTGCAAGGCGGTCATATCTTACCGCCATAATTTTTGCCCCTAAACGTGCTTATAGTACAAGCAAACAACAATATGACCTGCATAATTTACGTAGTAAATAATAACAAAATATAAAGAGGATAACACGAGGCCTGCACTTTCGTTACTTCAAACCTTGTGCTCAAAACAAAAAAAACTACGTAAAAAAAAATATATATATATGGGGTGGTTCATCTCAAATCATTTTTTGAGCAAAAAAGGTCGAATTTTATTTCTGAAAAATATATATTGCCGTCGTCTCTAAAGCTACAGTAACCACAAACAGCAAATCCGTCAGATATTTTGTTCTCGATTTACGAATTTAAAAAAGGCCGCGGCGGAAAGCAGTGTTTTCTCACGCTCCGTCGTGGGTCGGATTGTTCAGCTCGATCTCCCGTCGCGGATTTTCCAGTCCCACATTATACTGCACTTTCGGCACTCTGTGGGCGCAGGTAAAATGACTCTAATACATGAAATAATTTTAGGCGTTTTGCTTTTTTCGGCAAAAATGTCAAAGCAGCGCCCCCTCGAGTCAGTTGTTGAGCAAACTTTGATTCAGTCGAATACAGCGATCTGCTTGGGGTACATCAATATGTTTGCTGTCTATGGAAGCCCAAAACACTGCTCTTTATAGATATTATAAAATAATACTATTACCTGCATGTACTTATGCGGGACGTTTTACGTCAATGTTATGCGAAAACCAAAAGTACCAATTTAGAATCGATTTTCTAAAAAAACCCATTTTTTATTTTTTATGTTTTTGTTAAAATGTAGATATGATAGTTGTCTACTCGAAAAACAGAGCTCGAGAAAGTGTATATTTTGTTTTGTATCTTCTCTATTTAAGCCTCAATATCAGAAAAAGACGTCTTCGTTTTGCAGGACCTAAGTCAGACAAAAAAAAAAAAACGGTGCGCCTCATGAATTGTAAAGAGTTTTCTTGCAGATTTTTGTTTGCGATTTGTAATCAATTACAAACGCATTTTGTAGGTATTGAATAGTTATTTATGTTTGAAAGAGCTGAAGCCACGAAGCATATCTAATCAGATCAAGCGAGGCCTAGTAGACCCTTCAATATCAGAAAAGGCACAGACGTTTGTATTTTTCGAGTTGATAAAACTTTCACTGTAAACTAGCGGCTGGCTATTAGCTGTCATATTACTAAGACATGAAAAGTCACTACGTCATTTGATCTATTATATACAATTCTTTCGAGCCAAGCGCTTCGGGTTTGTTCTGTACCCCTGCTGAATCCTACGGGAATATCCTTTTCCTTCCGCAATACACAACGTGACGATGCAGAAACGATCTGAAACACACGGAGAAGGTGTCACGGAGAAGGTAGGAATAAAAATAAATAAATAAGAATATAAAATTGCCCAACTCCGATTTGCTGTAGAAGATTACGGTAAAATAAGATTTAGGTTCCTAGTGATAGCAAGGCAATGAGTCACGCCTGGTCAGACAAAAAGTCACTGACACGTAAAGGAAAAAAGTTAATTCAGACAGAAAAGCCTGTCACACACACGGCAGGAGCAAAAACCAACTCTATCTGGGCATTCCCTAAACGGGACACAGCCAAATGCGTGCAGAACACGCTCTCTACAACACCGTCAGGCCGCTGCAACCATGAAGAATAAACCCAACAGTAAACAATGCTAACAAACAGTTAGTAACAGGAAACATAAAGTTCAGCGGAACCGCACCGAAAACAAAATTCAGCGGGGCGAAGAAACACACGAAATAATAAAAAAAAGTCTTAACTGACCGACGCCAGTCAGTCCGCGGCACTGAAGCCTGGCAGGATGGCGTCAGATGATATGAATCTATTCTTCACTCTGTTGCCATCACGTCGTGGCTGGCGGAACAAATGAAGAATAGTTTTCAGTATCGATGCAAGAAAATTAACCGGACGTAACGTATCGAGCTTCATATCGGAAAGACTTTCGAGGTAAGTTACTGCTAAAGTTACTCAAACTTTTCTTTAACCCTCCTTTTTTCAAAAAAAAAAAAACACGTCAGCCGGCGCCCCTTTTAATCTCGGAAGACCCTCTTCACCGTAATTTATAGTTGCCGAACGCTATTACTTCGTCGGTGACAGGTCAGAACGAAGTGGAGCTCCTCCTATTTTCCCTTTAGTAGAAGCGGGCAGCGGAGGGAGCGACCTCACTACCGTTTGCTCCACTGAGAAGTGGGGGAAGAAAAGGCGCAGAAGACTTCCGCTCGTTGTGACCTGTCTGCCGGGCAGAATAGACCTGAGTATATTTACCAACACGCTCGTTTGATGCTAGTCTGGGCTTTGCTATTTCCAGAGATAATCCCTTCGGGTACTGTATCGGATTTCCGTGGAGAAGGAGATAGAGTATACGCAAAATTGAAAAGAGATAAAACACGAGAGACAAAGCACGGGACAACCGCGCGAAGCATGGCGAATTTCTAAGGATGGGCGTTCAGGCTTGGGCAAATACGCGGTATCGTTTCACGCGTGCGGATAGTTGGTTTAAGAGACACCACATCTCCTAACGAAACGGCCCATCTTCGTGTGCGTGCGCGATTTTCATCCCGCACTGCGCCAGTTTTAGCTCGCACGCGGCGTTGTTTGGCAGGCAGAACTCTTGTTGACCGTCGATGACCCAACCGAGCCATGGTGTTCTCATCTCCCTGGGCAACAGTTACTTTGCTTTCCTTCTGCAATACCTCTGACTGACTGCCAGCTCTCTGGGTGGCCGTCACTGTTCGCCGCGTCAACGACACATTCGTACCATTTCACTCCTCGTGACACAGGTGCGCTGCTTGCTTTACTGTCACGGGCCGTTATCAACACCAACGAGCGCGAAAGGTCGTGGTCATCTGCTGGTTCGAAGGTCGGGACGTTCATATGGGTAATGAAATTTTGAATCAATAGGACGTCTGCCGATTTTCTATGCAACAAAATTTACGACGCCTGCTGGTCTGTTAGAAGTGTTGCTTTCTCTTGCAGGCACTGCTCCAACGCTGGCTTGCCGCCTATATAATTCAAATGATCAATAAATATAACAGGTGGAACTTCTATTTAATTTTTATATTGATTGCGTTGAAAAAAGTCACAAAAATATTTCCAAGTTTGCCAAGCTCATAATTCTGCGTCGTTGGAAAAAGCCGTAAAACACGTTTTTATTGCGATATTGATGCTTAAATATAAAATATACAAAACAAAATATACACACTTTCTCGACTTGCTTTTCGGAGAATGACAACCTCCTATCTACATTTTAACAAAATAAAAAAAGGCAAAAATGGGTTTTTTGAGAAAATCGATCTTAAATTTGGTACTTTTGGTTTTCGCATAACATTAACGTAACGTCCCACAGATATTTATTACAGGTAAATCATTTTATAATATCTATAAAGAGCGTGTTTTTAGTATACTCAGACATAAAAAATATTGATGTAACGGCAAGTAGATCGCCAGTATTTATTTGTCAAAGTTCGTCAACAATTGACCGAGGGGCGTTTTTGACATTTTTACACAAAAAACTAAAACACTAAATTATTCCTTAATTGTAGAACTTTTGCCTGTGCCACCAGAGTGCTTAGAAAAAGTTAATATAATGTGGACTGAAAATGCGACAGGAGATCAGGCGAAACATCGGACCAGCCGGATGTAGAAAACACTGCTTTCCGCCGCGGCCTCTTTAAAAATTATTAACTCCCGAGAACGAAAAATCTGACGGACGTGCCGTTTTGGCTACTGCGTTTTAGAGACGACACAACATATATTTTTTCAGCAGAAATTAAAATTCGATCTTTTTTGCCTGCGATTTGAAATGGAAACCCGCATATACAGTAGCGACCGTAGCCGTGGAGGAAAACAAATTACGAACTGAAACTCTATCGAAAATCTACCGACTTCCAGAAATACCTACATTATCACAGTTCGCACCCACGTCATTGCAAAAACAGTGTCCCGTACAGTCAGGCACATAGGATCCGACGAATCTCGCTCCGAACAAGTCGACTTTGCAAAAAAACGCTGACGATCTTCGAGGCGTATTGGTACAGCAGAAATACCCGAGAGGTGTCATTGACGACGCGACAGATAGCGCCCGAGCACCTGACAGGAACCAACTGTTGGCGGATCGCCCCGCGCCACGGGGACGGTCGCCGGCCAACTAGCCTCGTCCTAACGCACAGCACTAATCTCCCCAACGTCAACAAAATTCTTAGCAATCGAGCAAAGTCAGCGACTAAAAGAAATACTTGCATCACCTCCCAGTGCCACTTACCGACGTTCTAGAAACCTAAAGGACATGCTCGTTAACTCCCGCACCACACGGGCCTCCTCCTCGGGATGCAGACCTTCCGGGAAGCCTGGGTGCAAGGTGTGCGCCCACATCGTCACGACCGATACTGCCAGAAGCACGAAATCAAATTTCCCCACGAGGATCGACGGGGACTTTACGTGCTGCCACACTCCTGGCGTTGTTCACCTCCTTGAGTGCCAGGTGTGTCAGATGCAGTATGTGGACAAACCGTGACAGCTCTCAGCGAAAATATTTAACAACCACCGATCTCATTCGACCGAATTACCCAGTCTTCCACTCTAAACACTTGGCACAAACTGGCCACTCATTTGATAAACTCTCTGTCATTCTGCTTCAATCCAGCTTCAAATCCAACCTAGAACGTGGGAGCTCTGGCGTTGAAGCCCATCTCGAGAGTATATATTTGACGCGGTCAGAGTCTGGTATTAATGAGAGCCCGGGGGAGACCGAGTTCCGCACGGAAAATGCGGTACATTGCGGCAGAGGTCCTACACACCGCGCTACAGTAGTTTAAACCAACGGCATCGGTTTGCGAAGCACTTAGCTCCAGAATCTGTGTGGTGATTCAAATCCTGCAGGAGACGAAGTCTTTTAGAACTTTCACTTATGGGCATTAACGCTCTTCAGTGTACGTTTTTTATTACGATCAGCCATTACGGCCACCCTATTATGTTTCGCTTTTACAGGACATGCGGGTTTACCTCCTCGGTGCGCTAAACTCTAGTCAACATGACTCTTACGCCGAAAGGTCCTGTGCACAACCATATAAGCGCCATTATTTTGTGTTTATTTTACGGAGAGCACTCGGGAAGTTGCGTAATATAGGCCACTTTTCGAAGTCTGTTTTCATGCAGTGCACCAGTCCGCTTCTCCACGCGCACGGGTGCACTGCGGAGAAGTGACATGCGCGGTGCGCGCATCAGCTAGGTTTTCTGATTTGCTGCAGTGCAGCGACGTGCTCCGGAGGAAAGCGCTTAGAAGAATGGAAAGTTGGGCGAGTTGGTGGGAATTCGTCGTAGGAAACAGTGCGAACAACAGACGAGGACGAAGAAGAAACACACGGGACGAGCGCTGACAATCGACTGAAATAGTTTGATAGGAAAACATACGAACACGACCATTCATCTTTCGTAGTAAGACGCGCGTCCACTACTCTTTCGGGGCACAGTAGTGCACGCGCGTCTTCTCAGTTCTATTTGGTAATCTAGGAAACAATGCTTCATACGCAGGCAAATATCTGGAGCCTAAGATCATTGAGATGAGACGCAAGAACGAGGTATCTGCGAGCGTGATGATAAACCTGGGACTGAGGTAGGAAAAGGAAAACCCAAAGGAAGACAGAAAGAGAACAGGCAACCAGCTCGCCTGCACTCTGACCTTTTCTTTTCAGGTATCTGTATACTGACGTCTTCAGAAGGATGGTTTGAGTGGTGCAATTTTTTCCGTAAAGATGGGTGTATGGCCAAGAACGATTTCCATGAAATTGCAACATACAGTGTTCAACGAAACAAAATGGACCAGTGGAGTGCGTGGCCTCAGACATGTACAGTTCCTCTAGCGATGCTTAGAGTAATTAAAAAGCGGAGCCTAATGGTTACTCTGCGCTAGAGTGTATAGACCATTTTGCTGTTTACGAACATGAACTACCACATGAGTCTCAAGTGACTTCCGGTCGCTCCGTCTTTTCAAGCCTGTCGAGCTTGCTTATGTCACCAGTGCTAGAAAGCATAATTGCTACACGGACAACAAAGTTGGAGATTTAACGAGGGGAATTCGGCTGGACAATTTAACTTCTTGGAGGGGGCAAGTTGGTTTACAAGAATATTCGAAACATTTTAACAGATCTCGCGGTTCTTCGTTCTTTTGGCGTTCATCTGGAGAATTGGTGGTTAAACGTTTCATCGACATTTCAAGCAGCGGTGTTAGGGTGAGCTTTGTTCATTTTGTTTGTGAACCGGAAGTTCTCTGGGACGCCAAAGACTGGAGCACCAACATATGCAGTTACTTTAGCGGGGTCAAGCGCTCGGCTGGTCTTTTTCGTTTCGCTGAGCACTGTGCATGTGAGATACAACAAAACGCGTCACAGTAAAGATCAGCCTGCTCACTAAACTTCTGCATAGAACAAATTCACCTCACGAAACACTGTAAAGGACGATACGAGTCCTACCCGGGGTGGATGCGGGTGTTTCCAGAGGGAAAGGGGGAGAGTTAGCGTAGCAGATGTATGAAAAAATACCCCCTCCCCTTTTCCTTGCCTTAAACTTTTACACATGCGGAATTCAAGAGGGGCACATCCCCATCCCCGCTCCTCTCTAAACCCGCCACTGGTCATACTAATACCACTTGAAGACAGGGAATATGCATGACGTCATCGTTTCTGGATCCCCGATCCGCCCCAAGCGGCAAAAAGGCGATCCAATCTAAACCGGAAGTGACGTCGCCGGTGACGTCAACGGTTACGTATTCCGTGCTCAGGGGCACGGATTATAGGGTTGAAAATGTTAAACTTTTCGGGACCCGGACACGCTTGGATTCCGCGGAAGCCAACCAGAGGAGGGCGGTCCACCCACCTCGCAAACCGTGCACGGGAGCGGGATGGGGGCGTGGGCTTGTCGATTGTCGGGAACCCTACAAGAGGAGTCGTTTTTGTTGTATTCTCCCCGCTGAAGTCACCAAAAATCCCATAAAAGGGGCTATTTCTCCCTCTCCCGCTCCGTCCACTCCCTCCGCCTCCCCCCCCCCCCCCCTTTTCACCGCGGCCAGCAGAACTATAACAAATCCAAACCCCCCCCCCCCCCTTGAATGGGGGGGGAGCTGGGTCAGACATTTGAGTCAAACCACAAATCAAGCTCGGCAGGTGCCGACTTGATTTGTGGTTTGAATTGGACCACCCTAAACACGCTGAAGCTCGCAAGAGACGCCGCAAAGCGGCAGACGCGTGCGTCTATGCGTCGCCGCCAGCTGACGTCGCGCTCGTTGCGAAATGCTGCGAGACGCCCTGGTGGCAATGCTGAAGCAAGCTAGGCGGCGTTGCGTAGGTTCACCAGTGATGACGTACGTTTTAAAGGTGCAGCCCTTGTCTTCTCGCTGGTATTAGATTGGTGGACAGCAAGCTGGAGGAAGCGCCTCCTTTTGGTCCTTTTCATCGCCAATATTTTCTGATGCTCTCTCGAGGCTCGAGCTTTCTTACGTTGAGAAAATTAAATGCATGCATCTTTTTAACTAGGTTTGTATAGAGAGACCCGTCATCTATACTTGCACCGTTTAGGAAATTCGACGCTTTCTGCCTGCTTCTGTACACACCTGTACACACACGGAAAACCATGCATTAGCCCCATAAATCTCTAATATTTAGCACATCAATTTTTTTTAAAATTCTATCTCACGTGGAGTTGCTAAATATATATCACAAACTCTCTTTAACGCACTGCGACTGTAGACCGAGTGCCTTAAAACCATCTTAAAATCCTGCACGACGAGCATAATAGCACACTGGCGCCATCTATGCAGTGACCCTGGAACTGCACTTCACTAAAGCGAAGATTTTGCGGTTTTTGCGAGGTCAAATGTATGTACAACCTATCCTATGAGAAATGATTGTTTATAACATTGACAAAGACAAACCAAGAAAGGAAGAATGTGCGAAAAAATAGGAAATATAAGGCACCACCAAGTGTTCCATGGCTACGCGATATGTGGTGCCAGTGTTTTGGCAAGAGATTACAAAGCACACGGTCCTTTAGTTACATTAGTCACTTGGCATCATTTCATAAACAGTCCTATCACAGATCCTTACAAACATATGGCGAGAATGAATCAGTTTAAAAAATATAAATACAAAATCAAGGGAGAAAAATCTTGATTTTAGTTTTTCGGATACTGCAAATGGTGCCCAGAGTGTCAGGCTCTCATCCATTGCCTGCCAGATAAAACCGAATACTCACAAAGGGTAAAGAAAATATTACTCAGTGTTTTCAACATTACTTTATTGCTCTGTAGCCCAACATAAAAAGTGCATACATAGCTGCTGCAATAGAAAACTAAAAAAAAAAAAAGTGTACAGGTGTAAAAAGCAGCAAAATAAGTGCATTGTGCACACCTGTGAAAAGCATTTGCAAATGCACGCATTAGCAGCTGCAGTTTCATCATTTCCCACATTGCACATTGTGTCATTGACCAGAACTTTGTTCGCAACACTAAAAAAATATTGGCACACATATCACCCTGCCCCAACCAGCTTCAAGAATCAGGACACCATAGTGTTACACTTTTCATACTCATAGAGGTAACAATGTGTAAATGCTAATGCCGTTCTAGCATTAAAATTTCTTTTTATCATTCAACTAATGGTTACTTGCAGAAAACCCTTCGAACTCTCAACTGCCTAAACGGTTGAAATATTGAGAGAAGCTGGATTTTGGTTAACATCCTGAAAATCTACCATATTAAGAGGATCATTTATCCACACACATAATAAAAGCAATAAAACCCCAACACATGGAGCTTGTAGACATCACTTACAATTACTTTTTCTAAGGCTTTAATAATCAACTTAGCATCCAAACATAATCATCAAATACGTGCTTCTGCTTTCCAAGTTGACTCCCATAAAATACAATCAATGTGATAGGAAGCACTTCGAGGAACTAAACTTCACGTACAGATCCCATGAAGAGGATGATGTCAGGATCGTGGCTCCGTATGACAAATAAGAATGGATGATCCACTGTGAAAGACACGCCATACACGGCACACCGAGCATTCACTGCAAAGGCCGAAGCTGCCGCAGCCTCGGTACCCTCTTCGTTCACCTCCACAAAGGCTTTGTGAATTGCGGCCGAGACCTTCAAACTCTCGTTACCGCTCATTCCAGAGAGGTCCGCGGAGCTCGAGAACAAGTCGTGGATCCCCATCTCCTTCAGTGTGTCCTTCAAATTCGTCGTCTGCTCCAACCTGAACCTCGGCAAGCGCAGGTCAACGAGCGTCTCACGTGTCAGGCCATCGAGTATCTTCCGGAACGTGGATGACGTCAGCGATTTCTCGAGGTCCGAGAGTCCGTCCATTTCATCCGGGAGTAGGATCACCATTGACGCTCTCTTGCCCTTGTAGGGAATCTCGAGGACAGAAACTTTATGTTCGTCGCAGCGGCTCATCCGGAACTTGGCTTGCTTGTACATCATGTCGACAGTCTTGGTCCCGTCCTTGGACACGTGGAACTCCTCCGGCGATGTGGCCCTAGGATTGAATTGGAAGCTCCAGAGTCCCTTGAAGTAGATTGCATTCACGATGACAAGTACTGTGTCGGAGTCGATGGAGCCTTCCGGAAGCAAGTCCTTTATCTTGGACCGAGTCGCCTCCTGGACCCACGCGTTGATTTCAAGACGGGAGGCACCCGGGTCATTCTTGAAGTCGACCGCTTTCATAGTGCTCTTGTAGAACTCCTCCAGCAGAGAGGTGTATGCTGGGAGGACGCTGAACGATTGGTCGGAGTACAGGCGGTTGGCCACCTGCAGGGTGACGTCGGGTGCGTAACTGTCGATCTTCGACAAGACGTCAGAAAGTGCTTGTGAACCGTGCCGGCTTCAAGGTGCATTACGTGTTCAACTTGCTTCGCCGTGTGGTGTCGCGCCCCAGCCAGTGTCATGGATAGGGCGGCTGCGATGCTGAACGGGGAGTAGAAGATGTTTGCAGTGCTTCCGGTTTGAACTAGTAGCTGCTTGTAGAGGTCCAAGGTGAAGTCAAAGAGAGGACAGGCAAGGTTGGATGCCATGTTTGGAAGCTCTGGATGCTTCTGGATAAGTGGATGGTGATGCAAATCATGAGAACAACATACCCAGGGGCAGGCTACCTCCTTGGCTATACGTTAATACAAAGGAAATTGAAAAGAGCACTTTGACATTTAACTTTATACCAAGCACTAAATTTACTGGTGTCGGATGTGTGATTCAGGAAGTTTTGCCGTCCTTATCTGGCGCATCATTTTTTTTAATGCACTTAACATATTTTACACACATGTTCACGATCTCCGTAGAAATATCCGCCTTTGTCTCAGTTTGGGCCAGTGCTAAATAAGACATAAAACTACATCGCAACGATATGAATGCAGCCAAGCTGCGGTGAGTCACGAGCATGGCATTATCTCCTCCGCAGTCAATCAAGTTGCGGCATGGTCGACAAAGGTGGCGAAGAACGGATCGCGAATATAATAATCGACCCCTCAAACTTAGCAGTTCTAGCACTGACAATTTAAAAGCGCAGGGCGTGGCTTCATTATCGGCTAGTCCCGCAATCTGATTGGCTGCGGACGGTACTCACCACGCCCAGCATTTCAGAAGTTGTCAGAGCTGTTACGGGTGCCTGCCTACTTCGGCACATCACGAAAAACAGCCACCGACGGTGCGGCCCCGCGCCCGAAGAACGCCTTAGCAATTGCCGATATTCGCTCCGACACTGTCCGCAGCGTAAATCGTACCTGTCGATAAATTTCCTGTCGTAACTTCAGCTTCAAGCAGCACTTCAACACGGGGTGGTGTGTGGGGTATGGGGGGTGTGGCTGATGTGGCACGTCGGAAGTTAAAACTTTAGTTTTACTTCCGGTTATGCTTCCCATTATATTTCTTTTTACCAACATATTGATGCAAGCTGCAATGTTTATAAAGCTCTATTCTTACCCAAAATATGTTTATTTAATCTGGAAATAAACATCACTACTATTTTTATTAATAATATTACCACATAAAATAGAGGGCACTAAACACCTCCTATTTTTTTCTTTGACACGCATATTTAGTTTATAAAGGACACCAAGAACAACAAACATGGCTGCTAGCGAGTGCCGCGGCAATTCAGGACGCGGCGTGGCCCGTATTTAGCGGTAAGTTGGGGTCCTTTTGGCGCATAAACTTCCCGCTCGAGCACACGGCAAGATGGTGGCGAAACAGCCGGCGGATGCGATGGACACGGACAGCCTACAGCAGCCGGTCAAAGAGCTGACGGAGAAGTGGAAGCTCCTGCCGGCGTTCCTGAGCGTGCAGGGCCTGGTGCGGCACCACATCGACTCGTTCAACCACTTCATCAACGTGGAGATCAAGGAGATCGTGCGCGCCAACGAGAAGATCACCAGCGACGCGGACCCGCAGTTCTACCTCAAGTACCTGGACATCCACATCGGCAAGCCAGACGTGGAGGAGAACTGCGTGGCGAGCAAGGCGACCACGCCGCACGAGTGCCGGCTCCGCGACATGACCTACTCGGCGCCCATCACCGTGGACATCGAGTACACGCGCGGCACGCAGCGCGTGGTGCGCGCCGACTTCCCCATCGGCCGCATGCCCATCATGCTGCGCAGCGCCAACTGCATCCTGGCGGACAAGACGCACTTCCAGATGTCGCAGATGAACGAGTGCCCCTACGACCCCGGAGGATACTTCGTGGTGAACGGCGTAGAGAGGGTCATCCTCATGCAGGAGCAGCTCTCCAAGAACCGCATGATCGTCGAGGAAGACCGCAAGGGAGGCCTCATGTGCCAGGTGGGAGCTGAAAGGAACCTCTTCACTCGATTCTGCCTTTTTTCTCGCGGGTGTCTAGTTTGGTTGTCTTCATAACCGATCTATCATTTTCTTCTATACTCTTTGTTTGGTTTCGTAAGGTTTGGTACCATCGGAAAGAGTAGTCCAGTGTCAAGTTCTTGCAGTGCTCCAGTGCCACTGTTTTTAATATTCACCACTTTTCAAAACCATTTAGTTACGGTTGTGGACAAGAGGAAGGCAATATGTAGTTAAATTGAGTCTGTAACTGCAGAG
Organism: Ixodes ricinus; assembly: GCA_037355805.1. NCBI lineage: Eukaryota > Metazoa > Arthropoda > Arachnida > Ixodida > Ixodidae > Ixodes > Ixodes ricinus. The sequence continues at coordinate 37,253 of JAZHYW010043829.1, read as the reverse complement.
GGGTCATACAAGCACCTCGACACAGATACATTTCATGTTTGGCCAGAAATTGGCACCAGCAAACCTGTCATAGTTGTACACTCTTGTTTCGTTCATCCAAAACTTTGCAGAGTTCTAACCGATGTGTTTGCAACATTGACAGGTCACAAGTTCGACGCACGAGCGCAAGAGTCGGACCAATGTGGGCACCAAGCACGGCCGCTACTACCTCAAGCACAACTGCTTTACGGAGGACATTCCAATCGCCATCGTCTTCAAGGGCATGGGTCTGGAGAGCGACCAGGAGATTGTGCAGATGATCGGCAGTGCTGACAGCATCCTATCCACGTTTGCGCCATCACTCGAAGAGTGTCACCGCGCGCAGGTCTTCACGCAGACTCAGGCCCTGCGGTACCTCGGCGGGAAGCTGAAGCACCGGCGCATGTTCTTTGCGGGAGGTCCTCGCAAGACTCCCGTGGACGACGCGCGCGACATCCTGGCCACGACCGTTCTGGCACACGTTCCGGTGGAGCACTACAACTTCCGGGTGAAGGCCATGTACTTGGCACTCATGATCCGGCGAGTCATTGAGGCGCAGACAAACCGGGAGATGATAGATGACCGCGACTACTATGGCAACAAACGCCTCGAGCTGGCGGGCTCCCTGCTGTCCCTGCTGTTCGAAGACCTGTTCAAGCGCTTCAACACGGAGCTCAAGCTCGTTGCCGACAAGACCATCCCGAAGGTCCGGGCGACCCAGTTCGACGTGGTCAAGTACGTCCGCCAGGACCTCATCACCAACGGCCTGGTGTCGTCCATCTCGACGGGAAACTGGACGGTCAAGCGGTTCAAGATGGAGCGCATTGGAGTGACGCAGGTGCTGACGCGCCTCTCCTACATCTCGGCACTGGGCATGATGACCAGAGTGAACAGCCAGTTTGAGAAGACACGGAAGGTTTCGGGACCGCGCTCGCTGCAGCCCTCGCAGTTCGGCATGCTCTGTCCCAGCGACACGCCGGAGGGTGAGGCTTGCGGCCTGGTCAAGAACCTGGCCCTGATGACGCACATCACCACCGACCTAGAAGAGGCTCCCATCATCCGTTTGCTTCTCAATCTTGGCGTCGAGGACGTGCACCTGCTCAACGGAGAGGAGCTCTCGGACCCGTCGGTCTACCTGGTCTTCCTCAACGGAGGCATCATCGGCGTGGTCCACAACCACGCACGCCTCCTGCGGACGCTGCGCCTGCTTCGGCGGTCGGGGCACCTCTCCGAGTTTGTGTCTCTGCACTCGAGCCGCGTGCAGCGCTGCGTGAACATCTCGGCGGACGGCGGCCGCATGTGCCGGCCCTACATTGTGGTCGAGGGCGGCCGCCCGCTCGTCACGGCTGCTCACCTGGAAGACCTGACACGGGGGCTCCTCTTCTTCAATGACTTCGTCCGGCGCGGCCTGGTAGAGTTCTTGGACGTCAACGAGGAGAATGACAGCTACATCGCGTTGCGCGAGCGTGACATAGGGCCCGAAACGACGCACCTCGAGATCGAGCCGTTCACGCTGCTCGGCGTCTGCGCCGGCCTCATCCCGTACCCGCACCACAACCAGTCACCACGCAACACATACCAGTGTGCCATGGGCAAGCAGGCCATGGGTACCATTGCGCTGAACCAGCGCAACCGCATCGACTCGCTGCTCTACCTCCTGGTCTACCCGCATCGGCCGATGGTCAAGACCAAGACCATCGAGCTGATCCACTTCGAGGACATCCCCGCCGGCCAGAATGCGACCGTGGCCGTCATGAGCTACAGTGGCTACGACATCGAGGACGCCATCGTGATGAACCGGTCGTCCATCGACCGGGGCTTCGGGCGGTGCCAGGTGTACCGGCACCAGAAGTGCACCCTCAAGCGGTACGCCAACCAGAGCCACGACCGGGTGATGGGGCCCCTGGTGGACAGCACCACCATGAAGCCCATCTGGAAGCACGAGCCACTGGACACGGACGGCATCGCGCGGCCTGGGGACCGCATCGAAAATCGGCAGGTGAGGGCAGAAACCGGTGCTTTCCAAGCTAAACTGGTCGGCTTTCCGTCTCTCGTCGGCCCTGCGTGAAGCCAGGTAGTGGGACAGAGGCTTTCAGAAACACCGAGTGACCTTTCCCTCCCATTTCCGTGCCCTTTGTCATCCTCGTCAGGATGGCACTGGGTAGCAGCGTAACATCTCCGAGGCCCAAAGCACGAGATCATGGTGCCTGGAACATGTCATGGACTGGTCCTATTCTACCCGTGCATCGAGAGTGCTCTCTAAGTGACAACCAATGATGTCGCAAAAGCAGGAGCGTAATGCCGTCGGATGCCGCTATCTTGGCGGTTAGTCATAGGAGTTGCGGCAGGAGAGTGTTGCTGTCGTTGCGGCGTCCCGATTCCCGGCTCCCGGAGCTTCGGTGGACTGTCAAACTGGGAGTCTAGACACGGCGAAATAGTCTGCGAGGAATCCTGTGGCCATGATTGGCCGGTGCCGTGCTTGACTTCGGCGCCGTCTAATTGCGGTTGTTGAATCTGTTTGCCGACTCTTTTGCCGAGTAACCAGATTAGAGCCCCTGAAGCATAACCTGTGGCAGAATGGGCATCTGCCGCATCCGTGGCACCGCCAGGATTGTGGACGGCAAGGGCGAGACACTTGTCTTGGGTTACCAGTGGAGGGAACACTTTGGAGGACGCGGGTCGGAGAGGCGTTGCAGGCAGCGACACTACTCCCCCCAGGTGCTGGTGAACAAGTGGGTCCCGTCTGCGGGCTCGGCGGGGGCCCAGCCGGGGCAGCCGTCCCCGCCCGAGCACAAGGAGGTGCCCGTGGCCTACAAGGGCCTGGAGCCTGTGCATGTGGAGAAGGTGCTCATCTCGTCCAACACAGAGGAGGCCTTCCTCATCAAGCTGCTGCTGCGCCAGACGAGGCGCCCCGAGATCGGGGACAAGTTCAGCAGCCGCCACGGCCAGAAGGGGGTGGTGGGGCTCATCGCCCAGCAGGAGGACATGCCCTTCAGCGACCAGGGTGTCTGCCCGGACCTCATCATGAACCCCCACGGGTTCCCCTCCCGCATGACCGTGGGAAAGCTCATCGAGCTGCTCGCGGGCAAGGCCGGCGTGCTCAACGGCAAGTTCCACTATGGCACGGCCTTTGGCGGGAGCAAGGTTAGTGGCGCCTACGGTCTTTGACTTCCCGCTTCCTCAATTGGCTCGTCCCTAAAAGGTTGGGTTTCCGAGTGCCCGGCCTTCTCATTTCTCGGAGTGTCAGAGTAGACTGATTTCGCCCTCTTTTCTTTGTTGAGACTCTGAGAGTGGGAACTTTAGGGCGTCATGAAGACAGTTGTTCCATGAGAATTACCTCAATAAGTTTTCTCATAGTTAAAGTGCAAAGAAGTGAAGGTTCGGTTCCTTGCATATTTTGTGTGGTGCGTGTAATGGTCCCATGCTGACGCATCCACCGTTTGGTTGTCCAGGTGCAGGACGTCGGAGAAGAGCTGATCCGCAGGGGCTTCAACTACCGGGGAAAGGACTGCCTGACATCGGGCATTACGGGGGAGCCGCTGTCGGCCTACATCTACTTTGGCCCCATCTACTACCAGAAGCTCAAGCACATGGTCATGGACAAGGTGGGACACACGCCGTTCTGCCTAGAGCTGCTGTATATTGCCATGCGCGTCACCAAGCGAGCGTCTAGCGTGGCCGTGTGGTTACCGTGCTTGGCTTTGTGCGGAGGCCCCGGGTTCAATTCCTGGGAGCGGCGCATCTTTTATTTATTTTTTCAATTTAGCGTTTTCGTAAGTTCGAGAACCCTGTCGTGTGATCGAGGTATGAATGTTCTACGTGCCAAACGTCCTACGCCGAATATTCCAGAAACCCACGCGGGTACATAAGGGACTCCGCATGGTGACCCTGGAGTCAGTCGCCCCAGCGTTCGACCCTGCTGTTTCGCCGCCATCGACACCTGCGACGCTAGCCTTTTTCTATTTTGTTTTGGGCACGAGTTCGCCCCATTAAACGTTTAGTATGCTTTAGTTTTCATCGCCTCATCAATTGTCATTCGTGACAGTTGACGAGATGGCGGCTCCAGCGGGGGAGTGCAAACATACCTAGATGCACAACGTCAGATGCATTAATAGGGACCCCCATTTTCGGCCTGGAAGGTACCACTTGGACCGAGCTGCTAGTTGGCGTCTGGCGGCCCCTTTATTTCCGCATGGCTCGTTTTACCTCTCCACCCATTCACTGAGATGCGATAAAGAGTCTGTACAAAGTGAGGAAAAGCCATATAGCGGCGTTTATTTATGGCTCGCATACCTGCACTTCTGAGATGCATGTTCAAGATGCGGAGAGGCATATAGTGAACTTAGCGGTACTCAGCATATCTGAACTTTTGAGCACCTGCATGATTCAGATCGCACGCGGAGACAGGGCACTGACAGTTTGAACTTGAGCAGGTACCCGAGAGAGGCGAAAAAAGTATGAGCAGCACGACGCACGTGCACGCGCGCTCACAAATAATTCAGTACGCTAGCTTCGCGCAATTGTCAGCCTTGTTCGGCTCTGTTGTTCGTTACCGAGCCCGCTCGGCCGGTCGCTATGGTACGGCACTAGACCGATCGTGGTGAGAGGTGGCACGAGGAAAAGCGTACCGTAAAATCCCGTAAGGGCGCCCTCCCCCGAGAGATTGCCCATCCCGTTTTTCTGGCTAAATATCTGTAACATAAAAATTCGAAACATCGCCTACCCCCCCCCGATCCCTGTCGGACGTCAAGCTATGTCCGGCGGGAATCGTGCATCGACGGCGCGATCTGCGGCACGGGTGCATGTGATATCAGCTTCCATAACATACGAGTTTTTCCGGCGTGTATATTGCATCGTGAAATGCCGATTCTGCTGCATCCGCGATCTGCGGAATTTGTTTGCGTGATATGAGAGTTTGTATCAAGATTCCCAGGTTTTTGTCCGCGCGATACCGGTTTCCGTGACAGGCAAGTTTGTAGCGGGTCCACGCGTATTTCACCATAAAAGTTGAATCTGCCACGTCCGCAACCTGCGCCGCGGTATCCTTTCCAGTGACACAGGAGTTTGTAGTGAATTCCCGCGTGTTTATCGCATCGTGAAACGCGAATTTGCCCTGCCCGCGATCTGCAGTATCAGTTCCTGCGTCATGTGGTTTATAGCGGGTGCACTGGTGCTTATCATTAATTTTGGATAAAGTTTTGCTGTGGCATCCCCAAAGATAGCCCACCCCGTGTTTTTCACCATTTATCTCTTCATTTTGGGTGGGCGTTCTCACGGAATTTTACGGTAGTGCTACTGTGGCAGCTGAAGCTGCCATACACGGTGGCTCTACCGTAGAATACCGTGGAAAAGACCACTATTAACATTTCTCAAACTTGGAAATTCTGCAAATCATACGTAAAGCGCCCATGCCTAGATTAACCCAATTGTTAGTGGAAGGGGGTTGGGTGCTCCCCCAGTATCTAATGGTACGTCTGCCCAGGGACGGTCCTCCAAGGTGCTACGAGCGACGCGTCGCATCGTAGCCGTTTGTAGCCGAGGCATTATTCAAGGGGTTATTGTCTCGAACGGTGATCTGGCCACAGACTAGCCATGTTCGGCCAACTTGGACTCTCGTTCAGTGTTGCAAAGTTACTGCTCCCGAGTTGGAACGATTCCGGGATCGTTCTGCATTTCTGCAACCCTGGAATGGAATGGTGAAGCGGCAGCGCTGAAAGGAATGAAATGGGATTATATGCCTTTTGCAAGTATCGAGTGGGAATGGAATGCGTTTGGCTCTTGGTGGGAGCTGTGTCAATCTTCACCTGTAGGGCCTACTGCTGCGGCGCTAGCGCATGGTGAAAGTAAACAGCATCCTTGGACTTAAGGTGACTGCCAGCTTGATTGTCTGACTGGATCATGCTCCTTCAAGAAAGAAAGTGACTCCTTTCTTGGCTTGACGATACGGAAAATAGACCAATGTGATCTCGAGCGCTTACAGTACAGGTCATAGGCCACCTGGCAGAGACAACGCCATTCGCCTTCCTGAAATGTGGGTCTCCTAAATCCAGAGGAGCACGTAGAGTGAAAAGTGCAGGGGGGGGAAGTGCTGCATTGATGGACCTTTTGCAGAAATATCGGTTCGAGAGTGAATGGATCTGGTACCCTCTCCCTTTTCCTTCTGGCCGAGCTGAGAGGGTACATGGTTCCTTTGTATCGACTTCGGGGTTCCCTTGTGCTTATCGCACCGTGACGCGCGAATCTGCAGCGTCCGCACTCTGCGGCATCCGTTCCTGTGACATGCAAATTTCATGCTCTTTCCTGCATTTTTTACTTTTTTTGTTCACGATTTGCGTGGGTGGTATCGGTTTTCGTGACACCCGGGTTTGTAGCGGGTTCTTGCGTGTATGTCTGGGTATATCGCACTGTGAAGCGCAAATGCGCTGTGTCTGCATTCTGGTGCCTTACCCGTGACGGGGGAGTTCACAGCGAATTCCTGCGTACTCATCGCACTGTGGAATGCGAATTCGCGCTGTGTCTGCGATCTGTGGTATCATCAATGAAAATACACTGAATGTGCAGGTGAGATGGTGGTAGTTAATCATGATGTTTAAAACAGAGACTGTGGTAAGGGAAAAAAATAGGAAACTTTGAAGTCAAAGGGTTCTCGTTTCACGTAACTTGAACTTGTAGGGGAGGGCGCCACAAGAGCGCACGACAGCAGGGCGCCGCTATGAGTGCACGACAGGGGAGCGCCGCGACGCGAGAGTGCGTGTCCTTAGAGCGCGCGTCACAAGAGTGCTAACAACCGCTGCAGTCACTAAGGTGCTTTTCCCCGTGGCAGAACGTCCAAGTATCCAATTCCTTCTGTAGTAACTGGGTTGTTATACATTGAATAAACTCTTATGCGACAGCCAGCACTGCACAAGTGCAGCGCAGCTTCATATTTCGTCATTAATCATTGGAACGAACGGATTAATTTCTAGCACATTCTGAATTCAACAATTTCTCGATGTTTGCAGGATTGAACATTTAATGCTGAAACACCTGCGCGCACGGTAGGCTCCTATAGTCTTAGTCTCAGTAAAAATCAAAAATGTTTATCCCCCCCCCCCCCCCAAAAAAAACACCTTTTGCCATACCCATTTTTTTTTTTTTTCAGCCATATTGATATGCGAGTTGAATTTTTGTTTTGGGGGGACAAAACTAACAAGTTGAATTGTCTCGAGAGAGAAAGAAGTGACCAATTTCAAAAGGAGCACTCTATGAGCAGCAGCAATGACAACTGCACGGTAATGACATTGCACAGGTCTGCATACTCAGCCAATTAAATGACGTCAAGCGTTTGAAGGCACACACATGCACTCTTGTGATGCACGCTCTAATGGTGTGCGCTCTCATGTCGTACGCTCCAATATCGAGCGCTCTATCGTTGGCGGGCTCTCCTGATGCACCCTCTCCCGTTGGAGCACTCTCGATATGGGGGTAGCGCCATCTACCAGTACGTGCGCCAAACGCGCCCCACCGCTTGCCTCGGTCGTCTGTGTCGCAGTTGACCCTGGCAAGTTTTTTGGCCCCATTTTTTACAGAAAGGGAGCTACGCCTTATAATTTCACGAGATAAAACCGACCTGCGATATACATCTTGAATGAAAAGTTTAGATTGCTACATGCAGGCAGCGATTTTTATGACCCCTTTTAGATTGAGTCTTGGCATTTCAAACACCCTACATTTTATTCGTGCATCATTCTTTCTTTCTTTCTGGGTTCGAAAAACTTTTGACAATGTTATAAATGACCACTTTTCATAGACAGTGCATACATTTTATCTTGCAGATACTGCAAATCCTTCGCTCTAGTGCAATGCAGGGTCACCTCATAGATGGCGCCAGTGTGAGAGGGGCCTTTACTGTATGTGCATTATCTCGTCGTAAGCGGTCGACCGCACCCAAAGGCGGGTGTGTGAACCGGGCTTTCGGCAACGTCCAGCCGTCCGCAAAGGCTTTCGGCGAGGCACCGACGCTACCGCTCTCCCCCAGGTGCACGCGAGGGCGCGCGGCCCACGCGCCGTGCTCACACGGCAGCCGACGGAGGGCCGGTCGCGGGACGGTGGCCTGCGACTGGGCGAGATGGAGCGGGACTGCCTGATTGGCCACGGGGCCAGCCTGCTGCTGCTGGAGCGGCTGATGCTGTCGAGCGACGCCTGCCAGGTGGACGTGTGCCGCAGCTGCGGCCTGCTGGGCTACTCACGCTGGTGCCACTTCTGCCGGTCCTCGCGCACCATGGCCTCCCTGCGGGTGCCCTACGCCTGCAAGCTGCTCTTCCAAGAGCTGCTCTCTATGAACATCATACCCCGGCTGGACCTCAAGAGCCACTGCCAGTGAGGCTCTGCTGCCACTGCCACTGCCAGTTTCCCGCCGACGTTAGATGCCGCGGAGAGTGGCGACGGCAGGTCGGAAAGTGTCAACTTCTGGGATGCGAACGACGTGGTCGGGTAGATCGTTCCGGTCGGAGATAGCCAATTGCGACAGAGAAAACTTAAACTGATTAGGCCTAGGTGTAACCGGTTGAATTTTAGCAAACTAACCCAATGATGAGGCTGGAAATATGTCGACCTAAAACACTGTGGCACCGAGTGGAGTGAAACATCGTGCTCCATGAACTTCGTACGAGCGGTTCCTGCAAAATCCTCTGGACGCAGCCAGTCGTGGGCTGCGGTGACTTTCAGTCCCTGCGCCGATCGTGTTACTATAATTTGGAAGCCCGCTAGATTCCTGCGGGCATGGCCTTTTTTTTTTTTTTCAATGATGTTGGCAACCAAGCATACTTTTTTTTTATTTTTTTATTTAAAAGATATTTAAGTTGATTTGGTTTTCTGCATCTTGTGCTGGGAAGGACGAATCGTCTCGTTTGTGACCTAGTTTTTCTGTACGTAGTTCCAACTGTTGTTTCTTCGAGAGTTTTTTTCTTGCACGAGGCAGTCACAAATTATTTTGCAGCATGGTTTGTACAGCATGACCGACGTGAATAAAGCCAGTAAAGCAACTGGAAAGCTTTCTACATTTTTGTGTTTGTTGCGTTCATCTCCGCCGTCCATTTGATTGTTTTCGACTAGACATTTTCCGAAAGAATGCAAAAAACTAAACCTAGAGCTGCGAGAAAATTGTCCCAAAACGTTATAAATAATGAATCGTAGAAATACCAATCAATCAATCAATCAGTCAGTTTATTTTTCTTTCAAGGGGTACATACTCCTTGAAATGGTACCTATGGCGCAAAAGGCGATCATGTCGCCTGACTGGGCACCAAGGTCCAACCGAGGGGGGGGGCAAGTCCAACAGCAACAGCACTAAGGGCTAAACTTTGACAAGAGAAAAAATACGGATACAAGATAAAATAAATCCACACACCTACACACAAGAGGTAATGGATGCACACATAATATAAAATTGTATAGTAGGAATACTACCACACATTGATGTTGTCACACGTTGACGATAAGATCGAAACCGAAACTAACCTGCAACCCAACTGGTTTGCCATCTTGTTCCTGACGTCGGATGCTGTATAACCATTAACGCACGGGCAGCTCGAGCCCGTTTTGCTTGGCATCGGAGGCGGTCAAAAGGCCGTCGCGATCGTCCATGGTGGAAAATAATGGATTACGAATCGTCGAAATTGTCAGAGTGAAGCAATGACCAGCAAATGTTATAAGATTTTCAGCACGAAACTTAAGATGATTCGCTGTTCGCAGTACAGTCAAACCAGACTATATGGGTTCCGTTTACATCAAATTATCCGTTATGTCAAACAATTTTTGTGCACAGTAATGTTACAGTGATAATATAAAGCAAAAACTATGGCTACATCGAACAAAAATAGCAGCCGCTACCGATATATCGAACTGCCAAGAAAGCACCGTTTCGCTCTGCAAGCTGGCTTTTCCCCAATGCGAGCAGCCGCATTGGAGAAATGCCAGCTTGCAGAGCATACTGGCTTTTTTTTTTTCCACGCAGCCACATTGATTGTTTGCAAGAAAAAAAAATTTCTTTTTCGGAGGGAGCGGGGCAGGGACGGCGCCAGGCTTTTCATAGTGAGGGGGCAGTGGGGAGGCGCACGGCATTTTTGGGGAGGCATGGGCTTTCGATCCGACTAAAAGAACAAATATTCAGGGACGATGACTTCGCGCTTCGGGAGTTTTTTAATAGAAATCAGCTCAGTTTATTTCATTATTTTACAATCTATCTAAAACTCTGGTTAATGTAGCATTTCACGTGCAAAATATTCAGGCATGTTTACATTCCGCAATACTAAATAAGCACGCTCACGCTTCTCGTGACTCATCATCTGCTCTTTAGGCAGTCCCCTGCACCGCGGAAAACCGGAGCACGTCCGCGATCATGTAGATGTAGTGACGATTATCCCTTCTTTGCTGAATACGCCTGGCAGAGGTACAGGGCGACTGATTTAGCCGTGCCACTTTTCTTCATCTGCTTTAAGAAAGCCGATGATGTTTGGGACATCTTGCGTGCCGCACTGTTGGAGTGGCGTCGTAGTCCGCCTTCCTTTTGAAGAGCTTTCTTTCAGTTTCGATTGCCCTCTGTCAACATACAGCACTTCCACTGTTTTACTCCCCCCCCCCCCAAATACAAAACACTTTCAGCTTTCCTCCAACCTCCTGGGATAGTCCCTTGAACGGACTCCGTGCCCCAGGGTCACTAATGATGTGAGCATGGCAGTTCTCAAACCGCCAGGCTCCGACCTATTTGCGACTCCAACTAACTATAGGTGGCGCCACTCATTTTCCAAGATGGCGGGTTTAGTGAGGGTCAGAGATGCGTGCCGCTGTTAAGCCTGTCTAGTGTGCTGGCTTCATTGAGCGACATAAATTATTTCTGGTAATACGAGGAAGCTAGGGGGTTATGAGCGCAGGTCACCTCTTTAACCTGAAAACAAGAACGGTGTTTAGCGTATTATTTACGGAAGGATGCGCGTTTTAATTCTGGAGTGAAACCGAAACTTACCTCTATTTTGGATTTAATTTCTTGGTATAGGTCTTAATTTCGGATTCTTTCATGACTCAAGATGTGTCTCAGATCGTAATTATTTACTTAGAAAAGTTGTTCGCGGAAACTTTATTTTGTGACATACATGTTCGATCCAGGCTGATATTTGTAGTTGATGAAAAAAATCAATGCTGATATTTGTGCCTTCTCGCTGCCTTTTTCTCGCTCAGATAATTGTCATAGGAAATAATGAACTGCGGGCCTTTTAATGGTTTTTTGGGTATTTAGATGATTAATTAGTTTAACATTATCCCAGCAAAAGAATAAGAGAATAATTCTAATTTTTACAATATGTCCACGAAACTTATAAATTAATAAACGCTGCTCTCACTGCAACAACAGAAAGACGGAATCCGAGTCAGACAGCTGAGGTGTGTGTGTGTTTTTTATAGCACCGCGTGACGCGTAGGACTTCCTATTACATCCAGTGTTTGACCGTTTGTCTATCTTGATAACGATGTCAGAGTTTTTTTATATGCTAAAAAGAAAACAAAAACCTGTCTGGAAAGACTATTATGGTTAAATAGCGTATTCTCGTGATCTTGGCGTTAATTGGAGGGATACATTGCCGCGATTTGTATTAATAATATTTAATATTAAAATTCACATATTTGAATAAGTATTTTTTCAAGCTCCAACATAATTCGTTGCTTATGATCTAATTTTAAATCGCGCGAAGAACTATGACAATGAAAAGTGTGCTAATTATCATCACTGGTGCCAACTGCAGCATTTTTAATTGCCAATAAAATAAATGAAAACATTCTAGCTAATGTGAGAAATCCATGTAAAATTGCATTAATTGTGGGTAAAGTATATTGTGCTATCAAAGTCGCGACCTTTGACAATCAGCGAAACGTCCAAAATCGCCGCCAATATACTTCCAAACCAAATGCCCAAAAGTAAAAAAACAAAAAAACATTTTTAAAATTATTAGTTTGTTTATAACATTTATTTACTTTTGTATTTGCTCGCCGTCGTTTTGCCAATCTCAGCCTTTTCAGTTCGAAGGAACATCTACCTGCTTGCACGTCTGCTCACTGCAGCACGTTTCGTTGGCGTTGGAAGCCGGTGAAACAGTAGTGAGTTTTAATATTGCGTATACGAGCGAACTCAAGCCCTGTGTGTTTGCGTTAGCTTTGCGTGTTCCACACTGCGCGTGCGCGGAGCCCAATATTGCGGTCTTGCATGGCGCATGGCGATGAGGCGCACGCACAACGTGGGCACGCAACTCTAACGCAAACGCACACCGCTTGCGTTTGCTTCTATGCGCAATACTAAAACTCTTCAGTAAGGTACAATCCCATACCGGCTGCAGCACTACCTTGGGACAGTCATTAGTGTTGTTTGAATTCGGAAACGATATTTCGCGAGCCATGATCGTGAGCAGTTCCGCCATGCCCGCTGAGCAGGAGAATCGGGGGACCCTCACTAGAGCGCTTCCGGTTTCCGCCGCGGGAGGGCGAGCGTCGAGCTGGAGACGCGAATACCCTTTCCCGAGCACACACAGTCGCCGTCACCAAAGTTCCTTCAAGGACCCCATAGAGACTTGAAATAAGCAGGATGACCTAGACACATCAAAGCCGCCCCTTGGGAACTCGAGCCGGCCCGAGCATCTCAGGACTTTGGGAGATTTCCTCGGTCAGAACATGAACAGCGCCCTTGAGTTCCTTTGTCTGGCAGGTACGAAGCGACGGCCCAGTGCAGATGGGATTCCAAGTCTCTCCGAGTAATCACTTAGGTGAAGCTACTTTCAGGAAGTCTTTTTTGGTTGGCGACAGAGGAATTGAGTGGTATACGACGCTCCTTAGCTTCGGCAAGCCATACCGATATTCATGCATCGTTCTTCACGGGGTACGTAAAGAAAATAAAGTGGACGGCACGAAAAAGTTGAAAACGTCTGGTATGAGGCCTCTTTAGGCTGGCTATTCTTCAAGCCAATGCTTTTTCCATGGGACGAGGAAATTAGGAAAATGACGAGCCATGTAGCGTATGCGGGTCTGCGCGCGAAAATTAGGGTGAGGGGGGGGGGGGTAAAGGCTGGCATATTTTTGGGGTGGCAGGACAAATTTTAGGGGAGCGCCCGCCACCCCTCGCCTCCCTTTGGCGCCGTCCCTGGAGCGGGGGGAAGGTGCTCCCGTGCTCTCTCTCCCCGCTCTGCCCGCAAAAGAGATTAGGAAGTTTTCGTAGATGGTTTTCACTGTCCCGCAATGCTCTGCAACCCGCAACGCTCTGCAACCCGCTACGATACCCGGAACTATACAGTCAAGGCCGTCGGCATGCAGGCGCAGTAGCGGCTTCTTTGTTGCGGAGGGCTTAGTGGAGAGGGAAACGCGGTCTACGAAAACTCCCTAATATTAGCGAGTTTTAGTAGACCGTGTTTCCCCCTCCGCTACCCGGATCTACAGCCAAGGCCATCGGCACACAGGCACAGTGGCGGTTTCTTCGTAGCGGAGGGGGAAACGAGGTCTACGAAAGCTCCCTATTATTTTGTAGCGTAAGCTACACTGGCTGAGGTTGAGCAGTTTCGTGTGGCTCCTGGAGAGCCGTGCTGCACATGCGCGAGGGGCAGTGACGGAACGGGCAGGGCTGGTATGGCGCCTAGGTCAGTCCCCGATGCATGCGCCGCGCGCATGCACCCACTCGAGATCATGGCTCGCGCTGTCCGGTTGTTCTGGGTGGCAGCTTGGTTGCTTGATACATAACAACACGGCGCACAGCTGGCCAAACCAACGACGGGCATCTGGCACGCCCCAGCGGAGGACTGAGGATTAATTTGGACCGCCTGGGGATCTTTTGACGTGCAACCGAAAGCTCGGTTACACGGCGCCTCCTCCGCAATAAGAAGAGCGGAGAAGCTTAACTCATCGGATCCTGAAGTAGTCACATAATGCGTATACCGTGTGTGTGTCATTGAAGCAGCAATAAGCATGATAATCAAGCTAATCCTAGACAACCAGGAAAGCTAAGAATAACCAGCTGAACCTAAGCTTACGCTACCTATATCCTGGCATAGCCGAGCAAAGCCACTGCAATTGTTTTTCTTCCAGGCAGTTGACATGGCTGCCCGGAAAAAAAGCCAGCTTGCTCTGCTAGCTGGCTTTCCCCAAACGCTACTGCCTGCCGTAGGGGAAAGCCAACTTGCAGAGCAAAAGGGCGCTCTGCAGGAAAAGGTGCTCCTGCTCGGACGTGCTTTCAGCATAGTTCGGCGCTAATGCGCGAATATGGAAGGCAGCGGCCTCAGCATTTTGGAGTCTGTCGATAGCGTAGAAAAATATTGTTATCACGGATGCAATGAAGAAAAAGCAGCAGAAGATGCAAGACTATTTCATTGTGTAATATGTCAGCAGAAAGTGGATTTTAAAGAGTCATATTCATTAAAACTTCTATATCGAATTACCCGCTATATCGAACTGGTAGAAGTTTTTTTGCGAGTTTGATATAAACAGGTTTGACTGATCCGCCGGCGTCTCCTCCAGGGGCAGCGCCTGTGGCAGCCGCATATGCGGTCTGCAGACATGCGAACCCAGTTGCCGCTTCAGAAGCAGAATGATATGGAAGGTTTTGTTGCTAGCACGGTGGAAACTGTTTTCTAGGACGACGCAAATGCTAGGAGCCGGCGTTTGCGTCGGACTCACTTCCGTCGCAGAGACTTCTCGGTTGGAAACCAATAAGGTGCCACGCATTTCTTGGTGGTGTTATTGCACCCCACAGCACATTGACAACTCTCCATTGCATGCCGCAAATAGCCTAAACCAGACACAACTCGCAAAACTACAGACGCTCACCACCGCCACAACGCCGTGGAGGAGCAGGGTGTCTAGCAAATTATTATTTTGAAATTCCCTGACTTTTCCAGGTTTTCCTTGACAATTTCAGGTGAAATTCCCTGACCACTGTAAAGGCGGTTAAATATATAAGACCCATTATAACACAAGGCATTGAGCATTCAGCACTGTGAGGAGCATTTTGCACGGGCTTAATCCAACTTGCATATTCCGAAATATTCGGGTTCGTCCAGTCCAGAATAAATGAGCACTTTCTTGCAGCCGACATCGTCAGTTAAGAGGCACTTCCAGAAACACGATGAAAACACAACGCTCAACCACACATGTCAATAACCGAATAGCAGCATGGCCAAGGCATGGCCGCCAGATTAGATGCACGCTTTCGGATACTTTCGGCTTAAGGCTTGGATTGAATTGGGGTCTGCGGCTTTCCCATTTGTTACTAAGTCTAGTAGCTCTAACTGGATCTAGCCTAGTGTTGCGACCTCAATCCAATTCAAGGCTTGGACTGGATTTGTCGGCTGTTCCCTTTCCATCGGGTTGCACACTCTACATCGGGTGAGCAGAGCTTGTGCTCAGCTCTAAGCAGAATTTATTGGCTATTTTTCTGCCCAAAAGTTCTCAAGTCTTTGCTCAGGGCACTCGATGGCATTTCCGGCTCATTTTCCCTGACTAGGCTCGCTTTTTGACAATTTCCCTGACAATTCCCTGATTTTTCTCGGCAATTAAAAGTTCCCTGACAATTTTTGGTTTTCCCGGTCGGTAGACACCCTGAGGAGGTAGCGTCATCCGCTCCCAGATGCGACGTCCGACGTTGCGAGCGCCCCCGCTTGTTGCCAGTGGAGTGGCAGACGGCGATTCGGAGGTGTGCGCGTAAACTTCAGAATTCATTTTCTCAAAAGAAAATCATTATTTTGACGATATATTTTGTAGACATACTCGGGGGTTGATATTTAGCGCACGAATGAAAATGTTATCAACATATATGACCGTCAATACTTCGCCGGAGCTTCCCTTTAAAAGCAGACTTACGACCTCGGTTTTTTGCAACGAGATTATCCTCTTGCCGCATCCTCTCCTAAGCTGCAGAGGGAGCCAAGTTGGGGCAAGGTAAAAAGGATGTAGGAAACCAGGAGGCGGAAAAAGTGGCAAGAGTACGTCGGTCTTTAGAGACTTGTACGTCAGGACTTAAAGTTCCTCGCTTTAATTCGACGATTGGCTCGCCGCCATCGATGGCACGCAATACTAGTGGGGCAAAGCAGTCAAACCCGACGAGACGTGTCACGCCATCTGGCAAGAGGTTTGTGCAAAAGTGGGTATAATGTGATCTCACCTTTTTCGACTTTTGGCTTTCTTTGCGATAGCCTCGAGACGAAGCGAGCACCGCAAAATAATGGACGGCAAATTGTCACATTGGCAGTACCGAGCTGCAACATTGAGTCGCGAGGACGGGGTTAGGCGCGCTTCAGACGGGGAAACTTTTCCAGCAATTTTGAGGTTGCTGGCGGGTTGTTCCCTAGCTTTCCCTAGATCGACACGAATTGCTGAGGTCGGGTCCGGCTCGAGACGGACGAGCAACTCGAACAACTCGGAGCCGTTTGAAGCGGCAGCAGCCAATCAGGACGCAATATTTTCACGTGACACCCCCGTGGTGGTGATGATGACAGCTAAAGACTTGGTTCTGGTTTGAAATCGATCCGTTTTTGGAAATAAACCTTTTCAGAAAGATGAGTTAGTATTCTCAACGCCATTCAAAGATATAAAAACACGTTTTTAGTGCGTAGCTGGGTGTCTAAATATTGCAAGGAAATTCAAAGTGAATGATGATGATAGCAAGTCGTAGCAATTCGGTTGCTGCATGTGAACGCGGGCGGCCCGTGTTTGTGTTGCGACGTCAAGTTGCTGGGTGAAATTGCTCCGTCTGAAGCGGGCCTTAGATGTGCACTCTCGGCCGGTCGCCATGAGACGCCGCATCGAAAGTTTAATGCGCGTCGTACGTTGCGTCGGTACTGGCTTTTCGGCAAGTGAGGTTGTACTTTTAACCCCTTTCCCGTACACAACCCTCATTGTTTTTCCTGAAACGGCACAATCCAATTACGATTAGAGAGGCCGCCAAAGTTTAGGGGGTAAAGACGGGGGCAGAATGCGGCAAATCGTAAACGTCAGTGGTCCCCAAAGAAAGGAGGAGGAAGTGACAGAAAATTAAAGAAAGCGGACGACAGGGTAGGTGCGCTTGTTTTGCTGCAATGAGTCTGAGCCGTAGGGGTGCTCGTCAACCTTATTTATTTATATACGACGCATAATGCCGGTGTTTGTTTTCCCGCTTCTTGGCACGTATAAAAGCGGCACCGAAGTGTGTGGGACTTTTTCCTCTATTTTACTATTCATACTCTAAGCAGAGTGGACACCGAATCAGTTTGAATGGGGAATGCGAGTTGCTCTTTTTATTTATATATATATATTACACTTTCTTTTTCTGCCACGAGACGAGCAAGGACGTTGCCGGACACACCGACACGTCGAGGCGGTCCGACGCTCCGTGCTCCGTCCCCTTCCTTCGTTAACGTCCCCATGTTTAACCGGACCGTCGAGCTACGGAGCCTGAAACGCGTCCTGGACGACCGGTGCTTGTTGAATCGCTTCCCTTCGGTACACAAAAAAAAATGGTCCCAAGCGGCACCAAACGACGTCGCAAAAGTCAGAGTGTCGCGCCGTCGGAAGTCGCAATCCCAGCAGTCGGAGCTAGAAGTAGCGGCAAAAAGTAAGAGTGGATGCAAGCGTCGCCGTCGTCGCATAGTCCCAACTCCCGACCACCGAAGCTTCCGCGGACCGCCGAGCCGAAGAGCGACCTGCGTGTCGTGGTACCGCTTTTGGGAGCAGTAAACGCGTCGGTCGGAGGTAGTGGTGCGGGTCTCCGTCAGTGCGGGGCGTCGCTGGCGTCGGAGAACCGCAGGCTCATGGAGTTTGCGTTGCCGGGTTCCAACGTGAATCCGTTGTCGGCGTAAAACTTGGTCAGGGGGTCCTTGCAGTCCAGGGTCAGCTTGTAGCAGCCGACCTTGCGGGCAAGGTGCACCACTGTCTGGACGATCCTGCGAGGAGAGGCGAGCGGAGTTCGCAGACAGATGGCGCGGCAGCGTACGGAAGGCGACGGACTTGAGCTCATACGGAACTCCACGACAGGAAGCTCCGTGTCGGCGATATTCCTTAATTAAAAGTGGAATTTACTATATCCCGATGAAGTAAAAGAACCGCATGATTATTAATCGGAATTTTTCTTTACTTCGACTTATTTTCCAAACCGCGCGAGCTAGTGGCAATGTGAACTCGTTTGCGAAGCGTCAGACGTGCTCTTTGCTTTTCGTTTTGTTTGCTTTGCTCCCGAACGCCCAATGCGAAACATGGCATTTCAGCGCCCAAGGACAACCAAGGTTCTCGAGGATTAGGCCGGTACTGTTGCGTTCCGAACCGCCTGGTCGGGTTACCGCTCGAAAAAGAAAGCGGCAATATTGAATGCGGGTGATGTCGAGTTTGGGTGACAGTCGTGCCAATAATAGCACCATAGTGTAGCACGACGGCGTGGCGCCAGTTTAAAATCTCGTAAAACTAAAACTTGCTTCGCTCGCGCATAAACGGCGGAAACTTAGAAGCTAGATCGCGGAAGACATCTGCGGGCGGAGTGGAGTCGATGCATTCACGACTTGCGAAGCACCGCAGCAGACTTCTTGGCTTGTCTTCATTCGTTGCGCCATGCGCCCCTTGATTGCTTTAACTTGTAATGTAAAACTACGGAAAAAATGTAACATATAATGAATATATTATATTTTCCTCGATTAAGCTTGCGTGGTCCACGTGCAGTTTACTGAAATAAATTGCCAGTCGGTCGCATTGCCGACGAAATGGATGAGGATGTTTCGTTTATTCGTCTTTTGTCCGCGCGGCGCCATTTTTACGGAATGCCACGAACCTTCCCAAAGCAGGGACGCAATCGGGCGACACGATTGCGTCCCTGCTTTGGGAAGGTCGTTTCTCCCGACCTTCCCAAACCGACCGACTGTCGTTTCTCCACCAGCCTATCTTACACCCTGGTCCGCTCCTAGGCGTCTTACATTCTGATCGCACGCTCGCATTTGCTTATGACCGAGTTCTCGCTATCTCCTACGACGAGAGAACACGCTGGCGCCATCTATGAGGCAACTCAGGAACTGCATTTCACCAGAGCTAAGGTTTTGTGGTATCTGCGAGATGAAATGTAAGTACCATCTACGAGATATGGTCGTTTATAAACATCGTCAAAAATGCTTTGATCCCAAAAAGACGGAATGATGCAGAAAAAAAAAAAAGAAGAGTTACGGCAATGTTTTGCTACTATGTACACCTCGGTTCCCAGAAAAATGGTCCATAATAAGGAGACGTAAATGCATCTATTCTCCCCCGAAAATGGTGTCCATATAGCCGGTACTCATATTAACGAGACATGACGCGGAAATGTCGAGACCCAACATAGATGGCGCCAGTCTCGTCTTCCCTAAGAGGTGCACTTGATCATAAGCAGTTGCAAGTGTGTGAACCAGCTTGTAGATGTCAATCCCAATTCTAGCCCAAAGGAGACAATTTCTTGCACTTGAGAAATCGATTAAACGGCGAACGACCTGATGGTGACTTTGGGGTGCTTCGGCACATCGCTTTCGCCGATCCGATAACACTCCGGGTACACGTTTTGACGTATACTCTAAGCTGCACTGTAGCAGGAGCTAGTCCGCAGCTTATGAGTTTCCATTGTCCGGATAGCCAAGGCGAGGTATTGCGGAATGTGCGCCTGCCGTGGCCGCACACTGCCGGGGAGGTGGCGGCGATCCGCAACGTTATGTGGTTGGAACGATAGACGGAAACGGGTAAACAGAACGGGCACGCGGTAAATGCCCCAGTCAAAGATGCATTCCGTGCACCACGACTACGACGCTAGGTTTCTGCGTGCTGTGTCCTGAGAGTAAATTTTCCTCAAAAATTTCCCAGAAAAAAAAAATGGAACTTTGTGGATGTGCGCAACTCACAGTTTTCCGAGCTGACGGCCACGGTAATCGCTGGAGACCACCACGTCTTCGAGATGGCCCCTCTGAAACAACACCCACGACTCAGCTCTTCGAAAAAAAGAAGGGCTTTCACATTGGCTGCAGACACAGACTGTCTTTCTGAAGGGACTACGAAGCAATTTTTGAATAATTACAGACACTGAATTCACCAAAAAACATTTTTTTTAAGGGGCAACTCCAGTCAATTCGGAAAATTCTGAGATTACAGGTGATTATCATGTCAAAAATTTCAATAAACAGTTCGATGCCCTTTGTTTTCCGAAAAGTTTAAACCGTTTTCTTGCAAAACCTCGCTAAACGAAAATCGCAAAGTGAAACCGAAACCTTGCTTGCGGCAGGCAACATTGGATCTGCTCGTAACTACAGGACATCATGCAGTACGGAGACGTCGGCTATGCCC
This sequence comes from Ixodes ricinus, assembly GCA_037355805.1. Classification (NCBI taxonomy): domain Eukaryota; kingdom Metazoa; phylum Arthropoda; class Arachnida; order Ixodida; family Ixodidae; genus Ixodes; species Ixodes ricinus. The sequence goes on along the minus strand of JAZHYW010043829.1, from coordinate 16,913 downwards.
TCGTGCTCCATGCCTCAAAAAATAAGAAAAAAACGAAACAATTCTTTCAGTTGTTGACATTCCACGCAGTGTTGGTTGTGTCCAGGCAGCTTTGTTGACTGCGCTCCTCCACACGCTGCACATCGCCTGCCAGATTAAGCGGATTTTGGTGACCGTGGCACCGCTCTGACTTTGTTGGTTTAATAAACTTTTAGGCAGAATTGCGTAATATTTTACACATAGGCTTTTCAGACGATACGACATAGGACTGCATTGTTTTCTCAGCATCAAAATTTGACCAGAGTTGCCCTTTAAGTGCATGGTAGATCACGTATGTCAAAAAATTAATTTTCTCCAAAAAGCAACGACCTTTCGGTGCAATATTTACATGGCGAGGCTCGTCTCGAGTTGGGAGCGGTTCTGAAACACGTTTCTGTTTTGAGATGTTAACCCGGAACAGAAGCGCATCTCAAAATTGATCGAACGAGTCTCGCAGTGCAAATGTTGCAGTCATTCTTTTTTGCGGGGGGAAAGTGAGGGGGAGTTAGTTTTGTGATTGCCATGTCCCAGACATTTAGCTATCGGAGTCCAGCATGCCCGCAGGGGAGAGTGCAACAATTTTTCAGTTTGGTGCTTCGGACCAAGACGTGTAACACAAAGGATCCTGCATCATCTTGACAAGGTAGTTGCACGGGACGCAATAGTCATCCAGTTCCCCGAGTATAAACTTGTGTTTCAACCATCCTGTTGATTGCAACAGGATGGTTGCTATCAACCACCCTGTGCAATGATCGCACGATCCCCGTGTCCTGCAGCGTGAGCTTCCGCCGCTTGTTCTTTGAGCTGCTAATACCCTCCGTCGCCAAGCACGTTCTGCATTCAACACTTCACGGAAGGCCGCGTGCCCGGACGGCATGCTCGCTCACCGTGGCAAGGTTTCTGATGAACTTGAGTTCGGCAACCAGCGTAGCAGTGCCTACCACGGCCCCTCTCTCCGTGTCTTCGACCACGGTCACGTAGTAGGTGTCGGGCCGAGAACGCATGGCGTGAAACCTGGCTGCAACCAATGAAAACGGAAAGAGATGAGAGGAAACTAGTCGGTCGGCAAACCGCAAATAGCTCGCTCTTTGACTCATATCGCAGTTCGTTCCCGCGGGGACGGCACATCAGCCGTCAAACTACAGACGTACATTCAGACCATGTCCCCTTGTCACTCGCGTGATGAGGTGACGGCATGTTACATTAGTGTCTGGGAAGACGAACAAGGATTCTTTGTGTTGCAACGAAACGGTGCTAACGTACAATGAATTGGCACGTGCTAGCATCTTTTGCCTGCAGAATGTGCACGATTTTGCTCCGAGCTAACCAAAAAAAAAAAGAGCATCCATACGCGTAATTGGTATGAAGGTACTTTCGCCGCAAGATTGCAGGCATTCATCCTTTTTCAGCCTCCATAATCAATTTTTGTGCTGGCCATGCATTCCTGCCACTGTGAGTTATTCGAAAACCAAAGGTACCTCTTCTGTTCTGGGTGCTCTATGCAACATCGAGTCATAAAATGACTAAGCACCTTCATGAGCAAGGGGTGTGTAGGTAAAGCCTAGGACCTAATCCTGTTACCTCCCAGCAAATAACCTAATCCTGCTAACCTTCCAAGTCTGCTGGAACTGGTGTCGATAAGCCTCAGGTTCAGCAATATATAAAAAGTGTGACTTTCTCCCGAGCAAGTTTCTGTAGATTCCCTCTTGGCTTGGCAATCATCCACTTCTGCGAGGCATTTATATGGTCGAATTAACTATACCTAAGGTTGTAGTTACAAGAATAGTGCACTTGTGAAGTGTGAATGAAACCTCCTACAAAGAAATGAACTGTTACATGCAGTAGACTGACTCATTCATTAGATGCAGGTTTCCACACATCACACTGGGCCTTCGTAGCACCACAACAGACTTAAGTTGTCGAGGTGCGCATTCCATTCTTTTGGATTGTATTTCTTATATTACTCCAAATAACTTACTGGAGATGGGGAGACGTAATAAACTCTAGCCACTGCCATGTCTGTCATGCAAAGAAGTAATATTTCGAGGGACTACTCACCAAGGAATTCCTCCCTCGACACATCGCCGCCAACTGTGAGCTGACTGAGGAGTCCCAGGAACCCTTCAAAATAACAAACTTAATGTAAAATTCGAGTACAAGTTTAAGATAATGCCCAAAACTAGGACGATACCATTTCATGGCACTATACGATGCCATGGCACTGGTCACATGGTGCTCACTTTGGAAAGAGATAGCTATGGCTGATACAAATATAGAGGCAAATCATACACATAGAAGTATCCCAGTCGCATGACGATGCTGCAGAACCCAGGAATCCTGGGTTGAATCCTCACCTTTGCCCGTTTCGATCTGGATGAGCATTGTACCGGCGTGCGGACGTGTATCACTACTGCGTGGTGCATGTTACAGACCCCAGGCTAGCGGTTGTACTGCACTGGCTAAATTGCTTGTCTACAGCTGGGAGACAATTTTTCCGTTCAGGCAGACTTTAGCTTTTTAGCAGTTTTAGGCTTTGTAAACATACACACATCCCAATTTTTTCAATTTTTTTTCACATAACTACGGGGGATTAATTGTGTAGCATCATCTTGCTTCCCAATCAAACAAAGTTAATATATCATACTCTGAGAAAACATTCAGTAGCTCTGGCTCCAGCTATAGCGCTGGTCCTAAGCCGTTGCAAGAGGCTTAAAAACCGGTCTTATCTCAGTCTGTCCAACTCAGTTGCAAGTGTGTGAACGGGCCTTTAGACACACGTGCACGGTAATTGTGACCGACGCACTAAGCAATACCGTCTTCCGGAAACAGGTGAGCAATATTGTCTTCCGCACGTCCAAATGCACATGCCCGACACGCATGCAACGCCGCCTTTTGCACGTCTTGATACGCCCGACAAACGTGGCCAATGGCGTGCGCAGGCGAGCGCATAGGCGACTTACCCCGGTCGTAGTCGTCCGCGCTCAAGGGCCGAACCCTGAGGGTGGCGCAGGGCGGGCCTTTGAGGTCGTCCAGGCCCTCCAGGAGGCTCGGGTCGTAAAGGAACGAGCCCTCTGCCTCGCCGCCATTCTGCGACGGAAGTCACTGCACCTCACGATCGTGGCTGCTTCACACACTTGCCACCGCATATCTCTTATAATGGGAAACCACACATACTGGCACCACTTATCTGATGAATTCTGTCCTAAGCAAACGCGAGTGTGCCAACGGACCACTTATAAATGAGGCATTTCGTAAGGTAACGAATTCACACACGCCAGATTCAGACACAAAGCGGTACTCTCCTTCCTGTGTAGGAAAGTTGCGACATCAAAGCAAACTTTGAGTCTCGGTATGAAAGGAAAAAAGACCTAGACACCTTGTATCAGTAGTGAGGCGTAGCGCGCCGTAATATTTCCTAGTCGTAAAAATTACTCCGGGTAACTATGTTGATAGCTCCGGCTAGAGGACCATTCGCTCGAGATATCGCGACATGTTCTGTGGTCCGTTGCAGATTCAGAAAAGTGGGACAAGCTCTTGCCACAGAGCCAGGCACGTAGCCAGGGGTGGCCCATGGGGCCCGGGCCCTCCCCCGAAATCTTCCATTTTGCTGGGGCCTCCTCTCCCCCTCCCCCTCATACAACATTTTGTCATGGGCAGGCCCCTCCCCGAAACAAAATCCTGGCTATGTGCCTGCACAGAGCCCTCTACTCTTTCAACTGATGTTGGAGAAGAGGAAACCACCAATCGAGGCTTGCAGAGAGCTTTGTGGGAGGGGCTTGTCCCGGCTATTGTAAACCCGCCACAGACTACGGCGATGGTATACTTTTCACATTTGCCACGATGGTTGCCTTAATTTTCTAATGCCGTCGTCGTCGGTTATACTAAACCCGCCAATATGATCGGTGGAACTGAACGGGCACAGTTGGACGAGGTATCGACAAAAACCTTGCCCTTCCCCACCCTCTCCTCACATTTATTCTCCAGTGGAAAAAAACAAACAAAAAAACCTCCCCATAGAAAAACATTTGTGTGCCTGACGAGAGACCATTTTGCGCAACACCTTTTGAAAAGTTGCACGTGCTACAGCTCCACGTGCGAGATAGCGTCAGATTGCTGTCCGGCTACTGACGCAATTATCTTTAATTTCCGGACGGCATTTTAGGTCGGTGCGTGTGTTGCTCTGGCCGCCGATACCTTCAAGGTGAACCAGATTCCGGGAGCGGGTCAATATCTGCCTTGGATTCATACTGGCAACCTTGGCGACCCCTCAGACGAGGGAACGGCGTTCAAGGACGCCACGGTCAAGTTCCTTCAAACGCTTTCCACCATATCCAAAAGGCATTCGACATTAGAAGCTCCATTATTGCAGGTAGATCACCTAGATAAATGTTGCATGCACAAATACCGTAATGGCTTTTTTTTTTTCTCTCTTTCTAGAAGCGTTTTAAGAGCTACCAGTAGATATTTAGGTTTCATTGAATGTTACCATGTCCTGTGCACCATTCTCGAGCAGCTCAGTTGCAGAACAATAATTTACTGTGTTGAATTGTGTTTCCACAATTAACACCCAAAAATATATTTTTCAAGTTGCCCGTATCACAAAAAAAAAAACTATATGCAGGTTCACCATTTTTTTGTTTTGCTCCATGCGCTTTTATTTTATTAATAGATGTTAAAAAAAAACACTGGAAAAAAAAAGAAAGTTAATAATATTGATATCTTTACTCATTTTAGTACTGAGGTTTCAGATTCACCTATATATATATATATATATATATATATATATATATATATATATATATATATATATATATATATATATATATTGTGTATGTTTTTCTTTCTCCGCATATTTTTCTCCGTTTAATCCGACAGCCAACTAAGATAACATTGCATATCGAAGAAGGAGCGGGTAGAGCCAATACCGTAGAGCGCGCACCTAATTTTATTTTCCTTTTAATACGCGCGCGCCTTGAAAACAATAAATGAATGGTGACACGTTCATAACGCTACTTAAGGTACTTAAACGTTTCAACTAACGTTAGTTAAATAACAAAACGAGCTCCTTAAAAAGATGAAAAAAAAAATCTACGCACTCTTTTATACTACAGCTTGCGCACTGGAGAAGAGAACACGTCTGCAAACGAAAACTGCGAATACCTGCAGAAATACGTGTGCAACGAAAAGTGCAGTCTTCCTATCGCTAATCGCTGCTTTATGACGCGTGGTCAGGTTTGACAAAGAAATGAATGTATCGAGTTCACGAACTCTCACCTGGCCAGCGTAACAATTCTCCGTACAAAACAAGGCCAGGTACGCTACCGGTCTCACTGGACCGGTATGCTAAAGCAACGGGGACGAGTTGTACGGTGTAAGGAGTTGCGTACCGTTAAGGCGGCATCCACAGCCATGGTTCACCGATGGCCCGGTGGGTATCCTGCGGGTCCCCAGATGCCTCGGTTTTAAAGGTCCGAGGCGGAGTTTACTAAGCAGAAAACGGTTCAGAGGCACGGCTGGCGCGGACCTCACGAAGCAGCACGAAGAGTCGACGTGCAGACTGTGCAGACGACGTGCCACCTGAGCTTTGCTTCCGCATCGCTGCACGTCGCACCCGTCGCAACAATCGCTAAATTGGATTGGATTGGCACTTTAAAGAACTCTCCAAGCCAACAAATTTTGTCAAGTGGGTGCTACTTGGACGGATAGAAAAGCAAACAAGACCTAAACAACTGGTATACGTTCAATCTGATATATAAATAGCGTTAATAGCAACGTTGGTTAATAGTGACAAAAACAATACGTTATGCGAATCAATATTGTTTGCAGTTGGTTCTAATCCAACTTTATCCAATCCAAAGCCATACCATAGGAGGAGCGGTCATTACCGCGAGTTAGCGCGTGTTTACTTGTTTACCGTCGAAATATTTGCGGTGAGCGTGAGTCTTGCGTTCTGACATACATGTCCCGTCGTGAGAACTCGTCCAGAATGTCGTCGTGACGCAGCGTTGACTTGATGACGGTTAAGTCTTGTCGAAGTCCACACAAGTGCGCAGTGGAAACGCTTGGGCAAGTGCTCCGACTACAAGCACCATGGCTCTTCGGTTGGCGCTGCGTCGTCTCCAGTTCCACAAGATCTACGGTCACCGCGAATTTCTCGGCCCTAGCAGCTTGTTGGGCCCCGGTTGGGACGCCTTCGAGGTGACACTCGGCTGCGCCCGCGTCGCTGGCGTCTCGACGAGCACGGGACCAAGTACGAGCCTCCGGTGAGCGACGGTTGCGGGAACGTTGACACGGTCTTCCCCCAGGTTCCAAGAACTTGGAGGAGCCGGCGAGGCCGCTGCCTTTCGTGCGGTCGCGGGCGAAGATCGCGGCAACCAGGGACTCGCTGATCCGAACCAGGGACAGCCTGAGGGCCACGCGAGGCCGTGTGTCCGCAGACGTCCGCCAGACCAAGAGGATCGTGTCCGAGAGGATCGGAAACCTGGTGGGGAATTTAGTATTTCGGGTCAAAAGCCGTTCATACATTTTCGTTTGCTTAGGACCGAGCTCTTGTCTCTTGCGACGAGAGAGCACGCTGGCACCATCTATGAGGTGACCCTGGAACTGCATTTCACTAGAGCTAAAGTTCCGCGGTATTTTCGAGATCAAATGTGCATACTGTCTACGAGAAATGATTCTTTGTAACGCTTTCAAAAGATTTTCGAGACAAAAAGAAAGAATGATGCACAAATAAGATAGGAAATATAGAGAATCTGAATGTAGGTGCATTGACATGGATACGTCTTAAGCGCCGACTCCAATCATCCTTGGAACGAAGCCGATGCGTCAAGGTTTACATGGATGCGCATCAAGTCCTTTGTGAAGGTGGCGGCACACTGTGTCACATCTCAAAGTTAAAGCTGCGTTTCCGGCACCAGTCGCACGACGTGACAATGTTTTCCGGTGCTTTGGGCACGGAGGCCCTTTCGACTACTTTTGACGAGCGTAAAGATCAAGCCTGCTGTCTTTTATGCTGTGCAAGAAGTTAGGAGACGCAAGAAACATCTAAACTCAACCGCTTGGGGCTCAGTGACGGGTGCACTAGAAAAGAGGCGACTTGAGTGCGCAAGTCCTGGCGAGCGATATTGTTTCCACCGCGCAAAGGACGCCGCCGCGCTTCGCCTCGCCTGATCGCGCCGATAGCAACAGGACCCCGAGGTGGAGAGGCCCTGGCACAAGCAGGAAAGATACCGAAGCAAGCACTGTCCGTTCTGCGGTACCCGTGTTCTGAACTCTTGGCGTCAATCGTGCTCGTGCCACAGCCGCTAGAGGCTCCCTTGGAGCCGCAAGTGGTAATTCGCAAGGCCTGGATGGGGCTGCCCTCACCGAGCAGCTTAGCCACATTCCGCTTGCTTATGATGGCAATAAAAGCTCGCGTTTCTTCTCGGGAGAAAACTGCAGGCGACCACACAAGACAGCTCTCCGCCGACGAGATTGGCTGCCGTATTCGAGTGATGACTAACGAGTGCCCGCTCTCAGCTGGTCACGCACTCCCACAGCGAATGCCTTTCCATAATCCTTCCTGTTTCAAAATGTGACGCGACCTTCGTTGACATGGACTGTATGAATGCACATTCACCGCATCAATGCACCTTCGTCTAGCCACTTGAATGCGCTTCCCTATCACATTATGCCGTTCCGCATTGAATGCAACAACGGGAGTTGATCCAACTAAGTCGCATTCATGTAAACGTGGCTTTTGTTCTATGACTACCCGATAGAGGGCGCCTTTACTGATTCACCAAAAGTAACTAAGTCATATTCTTTTCTTTAACGCAGAATGTTTTTAAGAGCTCCCGACCAAACTGGGACGCGAGACCAAGATAAAGCGACAGAAAACAACTGTCACGAAAAGCCTTTACAGTCCCGCTAATTGTAGCCGATTTTTTCTCGATAAATTTAGTGGGAAGCATTTTCATGCTAAATCTATCAGAGTTTGAAGCGACTCTCGAGCCCACAAAGGCTCGTAAAGAAACACCCTGTGCCGCTGTGAACACGCTGCAAGTTCCGCGTCTCCCAACTTTATTCGTAACATTAGGATACATCTTATTAATTTATCGTATTTGTCGAGAGCTCACTCTTTGTACAGTGCCTATGGGAAGTTTCATGACCAAGGATAACGATGTTGACCCTAGCCTCCACTTACCGAGCGGGCTTCCTGACTTGCGTCATTGGGAAAGCCGTTTTGGGTGGTGGGTGTTTCGGGGATGTTGCCGTCCTCACCCCCCGCGTCCCCACACAGAGGGAGAACGTGTTCACGGTGCCCAACGCCCTGTCCCTGGCCAGGCTGTGTTCCAGTCCCGTGCTGGGATACCTCGTCATCACGGGGAGCTACACCCCCGCGCTGGTCCTCTTTGGAGCTGCGGGCGTCACCGACGTGGTACGGTAGCAAACGGGGTTTGGTCGCTGCTCTTGCCCGCGGTGTGCTACATTGATGCCGCCTAGAAGACGAGGCCTGCGCCCGACCCCCTCATCGGCGGGTCCCGACCTGCCCCAAGCGCATCTCGACAAGGGTCGTCGCAAAGCGGCAGATGCGCCTGTCATGGCGTTGCCACGTGCTAGTGTCGTGAGATGGTGCGGGGCACGCTAGGGGCAATGCCTACACAAGGTAGGCGGAGTGGATTCGATGGTGAGGAGGTTGGTGGGGGAAAGGCCTTGTCTTCTAGGTGGCTGTAATCACTGACGAGACGAGAGCCTCTTTCGAATGCCTCCAGCACGCGCTCGATACGTTTTGCCGTGCCGCGTGTGCATGCTCCAAGCTCCTCGAATGTCAAAGTGGTATCGAAACGAGACCCTTCTTGTTGTTCTCATCCTCTTGGTGACTATGGGAAGGCTAACACAAACTGTGCTCTGTAAACATACAATCCGACACCTTTTCTCTCCTTTAAAAAGCTCTAATGTTAGATAAAGATGCTCGCTGCACCGGCCGAGCAGCAACACTGTGTCCGATCCATGGGACCGGCAGCGTCACCGTTTGTTTTCCGCAGACTCATCACGATCGAGTCGGAACGCTTTCCAAAGAAGAGGAAGAAAAGAAACGGTCCGCTCTTAGTTCTTTTTATGTTTTCTGCAGAAAGGTCCCTCATTTGTTACCCGTACGTTATTCTGCGCTTGCAACGCAGTGCTCTGACGAGCAGTTTGTAAGACTTGGAACTTGGAACAGGACTCGACATTCTAAAACAGAATTAAGGTTTTTGTGCACTTCGTAACGGCGTCGAGACACCACTCTAAAAGAATTTTTCAATACGGGGCCATACGTGTCCCTAGAAAGTCAAAATCCAACCGGATGGACAGGGCGGAGAAATATGACAGGAGAGGGACTCAGATCTTTTGACTCCGTGCAACTACACATTCAAAGTTTGTTTGGCTAAACTTCCTTTCGGCGTTCTGCTAGCCATCGAGAAAGGCGCCTTAGCCCGCTTATTTTAATCTCGGTCGTCATTGCGAACAATCTAATGAAAGAGTGCGTATGAAGGTCCAATCAGCCGGATCTCGGGCGGCGGTTTCCGAGTGGATGAAAAGCCGTATTTCAGGTTGTGGCTTTCGCGTCCCGGTTGCGGGGCCGCCGTCGTTCAGCACCCAATTTTTCGGCTTGTGCCCAGCTGGACGGGTGGGTGGCCCGGGCATTCCCGTCCCAGCAGAGCAACCTGGGGACGCTGGTGGACCCGCTCGCGGACAAGTGCCTGGTGGCCACCCTCTTCCTCAGCCTCACCGTGGCGGGACTCATCCCGGGTGGGTGCTCACGCCCAGGGAGTTCCATAATCCAGAGGGAAAAATCCCACGCATTTCTGCCGCCTCGGAATGGTGGGGCATAGATGCGGTGATTTTGAGCGGACCTTATATCCGGCGACGCTTTGATACACGCAAAGAAGTGGGAAAACTTAGCTTCTGTATCAATACTCTTGCACCTTAAGAAATGTAGTAAAAAAAGTCTGGATGCTCGTGTAGTATTACTAATTTCCCCTTCTGTAGAGAATTAACCCTTTCAGACGCCACCTGCAACTTATCCTGGCAAAACATTTCTTCACAAACTTTGGTTGCCAGACGTAGAGAATAGAATTCTGCCGAAATTCTTAAAATGGCTCAATATACAATGTATTCCCAAAAAAGCGAGGGTTTTAGATATACACATTTGTGTGCATAGTTTGGAAAGGGTTAAGATATATGTTATTTTACCAAGACGTACACGCTTCAAACACCAAAAGCATTGCTCCTTCCTGTGACAACCAAATCTCTTAGGAACCACTTCAATGTGCGAAACTTCCTTGCTTTTGGAGGTGACAAGGAGTACCTATAGTGTTTTTCTAGCTTTATTTTGCACGAAAACACCGACATCGCGCTTTACGTGAAAATAAATAAAGATGACAAGCACCCGAACAACTTCGAGTCAATGCAGCAATACAACAGCAGCTAACTTATCGTCTACTTCCTTTCTCCGCTTTTTTTTGTCACTCTTCCTCATTCTTTTGGCCACCTCGGTTGATTCGAGGCAAGGTGCCGGCCTACGCATCCCCAGGTGCTGGGTTCGGATCCTAGCCGAGATGCCCGCAATCTGACCGAGGCTCATTGTGGAGAAGGCTGAGATTTCGGTTGCACGTCAAAACCATAGCGGAGTTTTTTGATTTTATAATATTACCCCTTTCACCGTCAAGCTTTTTTCCCCAAAAGATGCCTCCCAGTGGTTGGGTTTCCTTTCCAAAGGTAAAGTGTAAAGCCTATGCACAGGTTTTTCCTAATCATCCAGTGGGGGCGCATAGAGTGCTTGCAATCTGTTCAGGATTGAAAGCATCCAATGGAAACATTAGAGGCAAAACAAATTTCACCTTCCTTCCATTCAGTCTTTTTTCGGTGCATTGGGTTGTGCAGCATTCTAGCGGTTTCAGATTTCGAACCGTAGTTCCATGTTTGTGAGAACTTTTTGTGCATTGTATTATGTATAAAAAAGCATCGCTGCTTGTACAAAATCACACACACACACAAAAAAAATTGCGGCTCATTGGATTGTTTGAGCCCAACTGTGGTCTTGAGTGGGGATTTGTGCCCCTTTGTTCCAGTGCCCCTCACAGCCCTGATCTTGGCCAGGGACGGCATCATCCTGGGCTGTGCTGGATACCTGCGCTTCGTCTCTCTCCCCTCTCCCGTGAGTGTACTCGGGACCAACTCGCTCAACCATTTATACGCAGGAGTCGAGAAAATTGACGCTTATCTTTATCCTCAAAGTCATTTAATGCACCAAGGGCAGTATTTATGGAGCGATCGTTTAAATTTCTCTAGACTTTAATCAATCATTTCGGGCAGTAAAAAAAAATATGTATTTATTTGTCAATTTACTTTCTAAATTTAGCGGGGAAACAAAATTGGCATATATAGGTCACGCGACATAAATTTCCCTGCTAAATTTCGCGGGAAATGCACGTGCGGGCAGGAGGTCAATACTTTTGCATTGGAGGGTTCCATTCTAAAGAATTTGATACTTTAGAATCGTGGAGCGGCGTAAGATATGGCCATCCTGTCTACACAGCCTGGAATGCTTCTCCGGTCGTTCTGTTTACCGCATCCCCGTTTGCGGTTTCTCAATTTCTGCCCGACAACTTCACATTTGCGTCGTGCCATTGCCTGCCGCGCATAATTGTCCCAAAGAGAAAGGAGTTCCTTCGTTTTATAGACCTCTCACACTGTGGTCCACAGACCCCCAGAGAAGGTCCTCGAGAGCCTTCGTGGGGGTTCGCGCTAAATTAAAAGAAAGCTTTTCCACGGCATTGTGCGAGACCTCAGACGCAGGATGCGTCAGGGGTCTCTGAACGGCACTCGAGTGGGTTGGGAGGCGTGCAACGACCGAAAGTTTGAAAACCGCCGACCTAGGCAGACCGATTCTGTGCCAGATTTCGTGTCTTTGCCCGAGCTCCAACGCTTGTTTTCCGCTTTCCAGAGGACCCTGGCGCGGTATTTTGACGTCACCTTGGCCACCGTCAAGTTCACGCCCACAACCATCAGCAAGGTGACCTCTCCTCTTCAAAATGAACGGGCATTATTTTTAGTTCTTACGCGTGGTGGACGTCCTTCCTCTACTAGGTCTTTGTGTTTCTAGTGCTTTTAGTTCTCTACGACCATCCTCATCATTGCCCGTTTCTTTTGTTTGTTCACGAGCGGCTAACGGCCTTCTCTACGATCCGTACAAAGTGTCGACACCAATGCGTCGTCCGAAGAAATGCTCGACAATCGATCCACCCGCTCGCTGTCCACAAAAGGCCGCAAAAAGAAAACAGGCCTTATTAGGATTGTGACACAATTCACGGTGGTCACGCAACTACGTTCGCCTCGAGCAAAAAATGCTGACAAACTTCGTCCAGCAATACCCACAAATAAGGAATTCATTTCTGGGTGCTTTTTGCTTGTATGGGAAAACTTTTGAGGTCCTTCGATGTGGGAGTGAGTTCTCCAAACACTGGAAATTGGATGTCATTTGCAACGATTACAAGGTGCATTTCGGTTGAGCTGTTCGGCCATGCGTGCAAACTAATTGGACAGTCTCGGAATAAGATAGCCTCTAGGTCTGGCTCAAACGCCTTGGTTGCCGGCATTCACGACAGAGAGAAATGAGCGCTTTGGCAAAGTATTCCACGTTGGGGTCAGACAAATGCTTGCTGCCCGTTGTGTGCCGAGTGTCTGTTTTGGGAGCGTACGTCCCTCGCCTGCATTTTGCGTTCTTCGTCCTCCAGCTTTGTCCAAATGTGAAAAGAGCTCACGATGAGACTCGGATTTCATTTCTAGGCTAACACGGCGATCCAGCTTGGCCTAGTGGCAGCAACCCTAGCTGCCCCGGTGTTCAGCTTCGTAGGCCATCCTGCACTGCAGGCATTTTGGTAAGTGCCTGTTGTGGCATTATTGTATTTTTGTTCAGTTTGTCCATCGCCTACCGTAGATCAAGACCCAAGTTTGGGTTTATTGGGCACTTTAAGTGAAAGATTATATTGTAATATTATTATTGGGTGCTTGTGATGCATTATATGTTAAATCCATCCAGGGACATATATAATCTGTGATGAGCACTATAATCAATGGTTACTTGTACACATGGGCAAATGCTGATATTTCCAGAGGGTGGGGTCAGCGTATCAGGTGCTGGTTCCAACAACTCGTAACCTCCCCCCCCCGTCTTAAATTTTTACAACTGCGGGATTCAAGGCATCCCCCCCCCCTTGAATTCTGCATGTCGACTCCCCCCCCCTCTATATCCACCACTGCTTGTATGATTAAAGGGGTGACCCTCTAAGAATCTATGCTTAGAAATGGTACGGAGATGTTTTTGTTTGTCTTTCCTACAAAATTATTTACTGCGTTACCTAAAGGTCTCCATTGGTTCTTTCTAATTTTTACGTGCCATCTTTATTTGACAGATAATTCGTGTATTTATTTTGTCCTATCGATTAGTGCAATGAGTGTTTTTGATGGACTATGTGGTGTACTGTGGGTAAGCTGTAGAAGTTGAGCTGTTTTTTTTACACTTCATTGTAACTTGTTTTGGCTTAATTGTTGCTCTTTCTCTTCTTTATGAATTTTCAATGGCTTGCAACCTTTGATTGTTGATGGACTCCCAAATAAAATTAGAATAATAAAATTCAAATTTTGAAAATTCAGAAAAATAAAAAAATTGATTTGGCTCTTTTTTCTTTTTTTAATATTCTGTATGTGTGACTTTCAGGTTCCTGACTGCCTTCACGACGACAACTTCTGGATTGATGTACATCTTCTCGAAGGACTCGTACAAGTTTGTTAGAGGGAAGGCATAGCCTACGCATACATAATAGAGATTATATTACACACCCTTGTTTTTCCATGTTGTAATACTGGTGTCGAATCCATGTTTATATGGGCATTCATTTCTTTCTATTGAAATCAAACTGTGTGTCATGAATAGAGGAGCCTGATCAGAATAGAGAGCCTTAGTGGTATTTTCATTAGCAAAGAAAACATTGAAAGCCCTGAGGCTTTCAGGAGGTGCCTTTTTAAGTTCTTATCTACTGAACGTTTGGCTGCTGTGCCAAATTACTCTTTCATTATGATTTTATTCACCAAGCTTCGAAGTCACGCTTCGATTGGTCTTGATGTGGTTTTCTCGCCCCACGAAATTGAAAATTTCGTATGTTTGGGTTTGTCGCGGATTTTCGTCGATTCCTCTTTGACCCAGCCACTTCGAGTCCCAGATGAAGGAGAGTTTAACTTGTTTTCCTCGTGGCTGTTCATAAAAAGAAGTTTCTAAAAAACATGTTCAGTCCAAAAATTGAAAGGTTTTACCCTGGAAAAGCTGCTGTCATACTTATGTTGTTTCGTTACAGCCTCGTCAAAATAATTGGCATCAGGCCTCAGTTAAAAAAAAAAAAAAGAAAGATTGTGAAGGAACCAGGACATTTTTGTAAACGGACTAAAACCTGGGACAGAGGCAAAAGGAAGTTGTCTCGTGAGCCGAAGTTTACATTTGTCACGTTCGTTTATTACATGATGGACTCCTGGCATGTGTTGTGGCCCGTCACATTTCGTGTCTAATTTGCCTATTTCACTTTCTTCAACCTATTTTTTTTTTAAATAAAACAAATGACCCCTTTAAGTAGTGCACGTCACTAATTTTCATACATTTTCTTAAATACAAAAGTTCTTGTATAACCTGTGGTGGGAGAAAGAGAGTGTGCTGTTGCTTTTATTTTCTCTTTCATGGAATCACCTGGAGGGTGCTAGACATAAAATACTATTGCACATATTTTCTAGTTGTCCGGTATGCATGGACATCAAAAATATCTTTCAAATTAAAATATTTGCGATTGTAGAGCAGCGCTTTGGTTTCGTAACGGAGATCCAGTTAAATAATTGTGGAAGGAATGTAGTCGCTAATATTTCCCATAAGTGTTTTCGGTCGTAACCCTAAGAACCAGAGTTCTGTATTATAGTTATAAAGGCTGCAATTCGATTAATTACGTCGTCCCCACTCACGAGTAAGTGACGTTCGTGCAGTGTTCCCAATTGAAGCTACAGGCTGCCCCGCCAGCGCGTCGGCAGAACCAAGGCTGTGGGGCTATGGCACAACAAAGCCCAGCGCCCAGTTGAATGTCGCTTTTCCGCTCAGTGACGTCACGGGGAAGTCGTGCAGATTTTACTTTTTGGAAAGTGTTAAAGGGACACTGACAGGGTATTTATGCTCGCCAGGGTTCTTATTTTTACATGACATAGGGGAGCCCAGCTACCCAAAACACAATTTGTGGCTCAAAATTCGGTTTTTTCCTCCCGAAAATTGCTGATAGAGAACTGGCCGCTTTGAGTCGCCCTCACTCTCTTCTCTGTGGTCACGTCCCGTTCAGACGCATGCACCAAATGTAATCAGTCGTGGGTCATAGAAGGCACATACTAAATATTAAAAATAGAAAAAAATTAATATGAAACCCATTTTTTGCGGCTTTTAAGAAGCTGCCAATACGTTGACTGAAAAGAAAAGTTGCACACAGTACCGGAAGTACATGTGCTGTGCAATTCTCAGCATGGTGTCGTATCGTGGGGATCGCCGAGCCGTGGGTAGTTCACTTTACCGTGGGCTGGACGGCTGGACGAAGTGGAAGTGATGGCGGCGGACAACAGGCGTGGGACCTCTACTTGAGAACTGTCGTTCGCGGTACTGACGAATCTGCCTAGCTTCGAAAGAGTAATCTTTTACCGATCAAAATAATAAGGATTTATTCCGTATGACACGCTCAACCACCAAGCAGATTCGCACGAAGACGTCGCCAAGTCGTTGCCCCTTCCCCTGGCTGAAGACATCGATCGTCTTACGAACACGAATTGGTAAGAGCTTGAAAAATGCACAAACGTGAAGCACAAAGTGCATACTTGGTGTTGAATACTGTAAATGACTTAATTTTGGCGAGAACCTAATTTTCGCGGATTTCGCGATTCGCCTACAATTTGCGAAAAATAGGTCCCGCGAACAAAATTGATAAAATGTAAACGCATTGGAATCTATATTGATATCCCACTGCGTCGCGAAAATTAGAACCCGCGAATTATTCCAAAACTTCAGCTTTGACGTAAATCGCGAAATATTGAGCCCGCAAAAAAAAGAGTCGTTTTCAGTATATGATTTCTTTACTAGGTGTGTATGCGGGAAATGTGTGGTGTGGTGCTACCCGACTTCAAGCCTGCGGAGTGCCTTTGCTGCAGGGAAATTGGCAGCAAACTTTCTGATCTACAGTCGACTGGCTGCATTACTGTGAACAAGCAGTGCCCTCTTGTATGCTTGAACATTACAATGTTAAAACTCTTGGAGTCGATCACGAGTATTCACTACTCATTTTCAACTCTTATACATGCTTTGCACCTGACGTCATTCCGTCAGCTCTCCGGTCACCACCAGAGACGAGGGGAAGGAGGAACTCCCTCTCTTCGGAACTCTCTTTTGTGTAGACGTCCCAAACGTCGCTATTCTCCCTCTAGAAGATTATAGAAGACTATCCCGTCACTCAAAATTCATACAAAAGCAGCTTCCCCTCATTCTCTTCCGTGGTGGTGCGAAATGGATGATGTGACGTCAGTGCAAGGCATGTTTTAACGGATCTTGAAGCGCAGAACAGCGAGTGGAACGAATATAATTCCAAAACTATTGCACGACAAACGGTGCCCACAATGCTGTCGCCTGCTTCGCACAATATAAAAAACGAAGGGGAAAAAAACCGCGGTCGGGTGTAGTTACATGGTTTCCGGCAACTCTCTCATCCACTACATTTGTCCCCCCTTCCCAGTCTACATGTCGCGGCCATTAATTTTTGCTTTATTAAAAACATATGTCACTATGTAGCAAACTATTGATTGATCCA
>JAZHYW010043827.1:0-11982 GCA_037355805.1 Ixodes ricinus | reverse complement strand
CATCAGCGGTGACTGGGAAGTGGCGTGAAGTGTGCGTCGAGTTTGGTTACATCTTGCACGTCGAATGTCTGTGGTAGAAGCATCCAACATTTCCGTCCAACGCCTCGCCTCGGTTGGCGGTAGGAGTCCAAGATACAGACCCAAGCGAGTATTCGGCGCCGGCTCTGGTCAACGCTACTAAAAAGATATTATTTTCTTTATAAAAGCGTCAGCCCAATTGGAGCCTCGCCCGAAAAAGAATTCTGCCTCGCTGCATATCCGTGCCACTTTTGTTTCGATGTATACGTACTGTGACGCGGTAACGCGAGGAGTGCACGCCGATGTAGCGATTGTGTTTTTTGTACTGTTCCGAAAGACCCAGTTACACATAACGTATTTTTATATGGCAACGATGCCGCAGGTGAAGCTCTGATACAACCAAAATGGGAAAGCAGCGAAGCACGAACCCGAGGTGTTGTGGGGAGGACCGAATTGACGGCTGTCTCCGGAGATTTTTCAGACGCGACTTGACGGTAGCGGCCGTGAATACAGGATCATACAGGTAGCCTGCAGCTGCTCTGATCAAAGTACATATTTTTTAGATGCGGAGCATCTCTTGCTCGGGTCTATGTCCCGCGGCCTTGTAGTCCGCACTCACACTACGCACGCGCAACTCTCCTAATTCCCTCTCTCCAACAGCTGCGCGTTACTCCTCTCCGCTCTCTCTCTCTCTACCAGCTGCGTGCACTGCGCGTGCGTTCGCTTCTACTCACACCGCGCGCGCACGCGCAACTCTCCTCCTCTAGTCTCCTCTCCTCCAAGTGTGAAAAAAAGTAAACGGCAAGTGGCGAGCGTTCCAAGTTTCTCTGCTGCGAGCCGCGACGAAGGCTCGCGTAGGGGGTGACGCTAGGCCAGTCGGTGGCGCCATCTCTCGACGTCAGCACGCAACTGACTCTTTCCTCGGAACCAACACGATGCTCCGCATCACCCCATGGTTCCCCTCGGGAAGATGGTGTAACTTTTTACAGCAAGCGGCACGCGTATTCGAACGAGTGTCTACGAAACAAAAACAATCGTTCTTGCACCAAATATGTGGCTTTTGGCTTGATATGTCCTAAGAATCTCGACTGAGAGCCCTCTTGTGTGTAGCGGGTGTACCTTCATCGTACTGTTTCGAAGGTGCCAAAACCACAAGTCTTTCTGTTGCGCAAAGATGAGGCACGTGAAAACGAACAGGAAAGACGCGAATCGCGAACCCGAGCTGCAGCGGTAAGGACGGAATCGAGGCGGCTTGCGAAATTCCGAGAGGCGACTTGCCGGTAGCCACTCGCCATTCGCCCGCAGTGTGAATGTCGGTGGTCGCTTGTGGCAAATGTCTCTAGTCGCTCGTCACACTGTCGCTAGTCACCAGTGTAAAAAGGCTATGGCATCACGACACCGCGACTTTGAAGCTGCGTGCTAGGCCCCATCCGCGTGTGGCATCGGCAGTGCGCACGGTGAAGCTCATGGGGTGCCGCGTTCGTGGATGCCGCTGTGCGGACGCGATATTTTGACTTTCTTTTCTCGTGAGATTTGTATGGTATTTGATAAAATTCAAGACATAATTTCCGCGTGACATTTCTTGCTTTTGCTTCTTTTCGCATCTATCGGAGTATAGCCTAACCCTGCACGAAATCTGAACCAGATCGTGGCTTTCACGACACCTACGGTGCTTCAATACAGATCGAGGGAATCGCAAATACACCTCAGCGATGCAACGCGATGGCCAGAGAAAGCAGCACGCGCAAAGTGTAACAGTTTATGAACGTTGAAGTATAAGCATGGCTTTAATTATTAGGCAATAAGGCTATTTTGAAACAATCACATAATCGAATGGCTTTAGTAGGCTAAACAATAATAATGTTTGTTTTCATTTTATAGCAATTTTGGAACGGAAGGGAAAAGCCTCAATACGAAGCTTGACAAGCCCTGAGCCCCATCGGTAGTGGAACCAATCACTCTGCGCAGGCAGGGCACAATCACACATAGAAACATATCATTATTGGAATAAAACTAACATTAATAAATAATTATAAATTCTCCACTATATATTCGTGCGTCCATAGAAAAGAGAGTGGAACTGTTTAGCGGAAAGTAACTCAAGGTTTATATATCTTTATTTACAGCTTTCAAGAATATTTCAAACCTGACCAGTAATTTGTTGGTTAGCTTCCCAAGTTGTAAATATTTTCATATGCATTTCAGAACCTTTTATCATTCATTGTGGCGGGTCAGGTAAATTACAGTAATTTGTTCCGGTGAAACTAGTTCTGTTAGAATTTGATTTGTATTATTTTATACTGATGCATTATATATCATCCTACAAGTTTTCCATTTTCGTAATTTGCAAATTATTCAACATGGCCTCACTGTGAAGACCGTAAGGGCACTGTAAATATCTCTCACGATTTTGTCTGGAGGAGTTAAATATAACCAAGTTTGGTCTGCCATGGATGTACCAAAGAAAATGGCGCAATTAATTAGGTGGAAAGAACGATGCATTATCGAAAAGAACGATGCATTATCAAAATTAATTTAACATCAATACGAATAGTGGAGAGATGGCAGTTTGATATTTTAGACCCATGTTACTGATAAAAAAACAGGACGCGGGATGGCCAAAAAAACATGATTTTTGTGTAAGTCTCGTCAAGTTATGAGGAGCCGGAGAAATGCAGCCTTCTGCGTTAAGTCCTTATTTCGAACTCGTTTTGTTCTCCTTCCGCCCATTGAAAAGCATCCGGGAAGGGCCTTAGAACGCACCTGGTATCGCTGCGCCGCGGCGTTCTTCCGCAAGTTAAAGTTCGTCTGCGTTCCTCGCCGTCACCATGGCAACGAACGCCGAATGAATGGAAGCACGCACGGTACCGCCGCGTGAAGCCAGCAACGAGCTGACGCCATTTTACGAACGCCGTCTGCTAGCCAAAGCCGAACGCGGTATGTCAGATCAACCACCTCCACCGGTGCTCGATCGCCGAAGCCGATCGAGCATCGGCGGAGGCGGTTGATCTGACATACAGCGAAAATCATGTTTTTCGGCCATCCCGCGTCCTGTTTTTTTTTATCCGTAACATGGGTCTAAAGTATCAAACTGCCGAGAGATGTTGGTACGTCAAACCCACAACACGTGACAATTTTGAAATAAAAAAAATTACTATGACTGTCACATGACATATTATCAGAAAAACTACAGCGAGAGATTTAAATTTATATACAATTTCTGGGAGACTTGAATTGAATAAGGCCTAGTCTGATCGTATAAACTTGTTTATTTCTAAGACGAAAGATAATGGTCTTTGTTTTATCAGTGTTAATGTTTAGTCCGTTATCCTGTGCCAATGTCCTTCCACATCAGAAAGTAAATATTTACATCATCTACAGTTCATCATTGTTCGAGGAGGAAAGTAATATGCTGGTGTCGTCAGCACAGATTAAAAGCTTAACAATCGGATTTATATTCACAAAATCGTTGATATATAGGTTAAAAAAGTGAAAGCCATTTACAACTCCCTGTAACGCCGAATTAGAGCGCAGCTCTTGAGGAGGAGGAGGGAAGGGTACGGGGGGGGGGGGACGAAGTGACCTCGGGTGGGGGGAGGGGTGGTCACATGGACTCAGGGGGGTCACGTGACATGACTGATGACGTCATCAATAATGATGACGATGACGATGCGGATGCCGATGACGTCATCAGTGATGATGACGATGACGATGCGGATGCCGATGACGTCATCAGTGATGATGACGATGACGATGCGGATGCCGATGACGTCATCAGTGACGTCACTGATGACGTCATCGGCATCCGTATCGTCATCGTCATTATCATCACGTGACCTCGGGGTCACGTGATCAGGGGTCACGTGACCTGGGGACCACGTGACCGGGGGGTCACGTGACCGGGGGGTCACGTGGCCTAGGGGTACGTGACCTGGCGGTCACGTGACCTTCGGGGTCACGTGACCTTGAGATGACCTTGGGATGACCTTGGGATAACCTTGCGGTTACGCCGACGCCGACGGCGACGGCGACGCCACATCGGGCCGGAAAGGGGCGCCTAAGAGCTGCGCTCTAAAAGAAGGGGTCGCAGTATGCTGTCCCTTGGAGGCTCCGAACATTTCTGATTCGATGAGTTTCAATATATATTTGCATATTGAAAGTGGTGACTTAAATAAATTTAAAAATAACAAATGTATACTTAGAATACAGTAATAATCGAGTTTACTAAGTAATCGTTATGGTCGACAAAGTTAAATGCTTTCGTAAAATGGACAAACACGCCAGTCAGCAGTTTTCTTATGTCGAAATTTTGCAGAACACGCTCTTTTTGAATTAACGAAGCTATCTCCATTGAACGGCGTTTCCTAAAACCGAAATGATATGAAAACAGCGAATAAAACTTATTTATGACATGTATAATTTCAGACTGTATAACTTAGTCTAGGCATTTTTTTAAATACAAGGAGGATTTCGATTGATTGATAATTGCTTAAATACGTTTTACATCTTGTATACAGAACGGATAATTATGCTAGCTGCATATCAAGAAGATATTCTAGAAGCGCATCACATACACAGAAGTAGGTAAGGTACGGTGAATGTACGTAAATAAAGTACTTTACTGGGACTATTTTTTAATCATCACAGTCGCAAGTTGAATAAATATTTAACTGCATAAATAAATAAAATACCTCGTACTAACTAAATTTAGAAAGCATTCGCTAAAGACGTAGGTTGAAGAGAGTTCACTTTTATTGTGAGCAATATTGTGAAGAATGATGATGGCAGGAACTGTGATTTACAACTGAATTCCGTTTTTCTCGAATGCATTTCGTACGACCATTAGCACATCTAAAAACCTTAAAATGATAATCGTATTTAGCCGTCCTAGCAATTTCGTTAATTTGGTTGCTATACCTTTTAGAATAGAGGAGGTTTTGGGGGTCTCAGTTTTGACAACTTTCTTGTACATTGCATTTTCCATTGTAAAGTTTTCAAGTAAGTCTAGAGTTAAAGATGGTTGTCTTATTTTTCTTAAGTGTCCTGAACACTTGGTACGGAAAATTTGGTTTATGAATGATATTGTATAATTTAAGATGTGATTGTAATTTTAATTAATATACTTTAATCAACAACAAAACATATCACTCCAATAGGTCACTTCGATCCCCTGTGTAATTGCATTTAAAACAGTGAAACGAGAACGATGCAATATATATATACATATATGTTTTGTTTATGCACTTTAGTTTTTATAGACATGAATACTGGAAGCTCATTACTTATGTGGTAATTCTTTACTTAGGCTTTAATGTTTGCACGGTCAGTATTCCTAATATATAAATCAACATGTGTCAAAGTTTACAGTAACTAAAGTTGGAATCTGCATTGTATTTAAACATCCATTTCTTCCAATAATATTATCCATCTCCCTTATTAAAGGTGTCTCGTAACATATCAGTATCAAAATCCACGCCACGAGTAAGTGTATACTTATTTTCGTTGACAAATCAAAAGTGTGCGCTGAAAAAATATCATTATTTCCACCTGCTGGCCAAAAAAACCCACGCATTATTTTACTGTCTTGACGCACTAGTAATACTTCGTTGTCGCGCGTATTAAATAAGTAGTCCGTAAACAGTGCGCTTATCGGTATCACTGTACCATTGACTAGCAAACACACCCCCTACTCCGACGGGTTGCACAATCTTTTAGAAAAACCTCCTGCAATACTCGCAAGGCGCGACCATGAAAGTGGCGTTCTAGCGTTCCATCATGCAATAGTCACGGTCTGTAGCAGGCACGTAGCCAGGGGGGGAGGGCATGGGGCCCCCCCCCTCCCGGAACAAAATCCTGGCTACGTGCCTGGTCTGTAGATGTGCAGTAAAAAGCAACCAGAAGAACACTGAAATAATCAAAATAAATCCGCAGTCTTTCCAGCTTTTATGTTCTTGTTAAATTCTCTCATTGTTTCCGCGAGCAAGGTGGGTGAGCATCACGAAGCACAACTAAAACGCGTCCTATAAAGCTTTCACCTTGCCATGCTACGGGCACGGCAAAAATTCTGAGAGCTTTTTCCTTTCGCAGTGAAATAGAGGCGAACGCCCGATTTCCTCCAGCCACATGGCTCGCTAATTCTTACCATTTTATGTATGTTCGCCCTATTGAAACCATGGTCGCAATCACGACGGTTGCACAGTACACAATGCAGCGGGGGCGCTTTTACAGGAACTAACCAATTTATTCAACGTTAACACGTGCAAGCAAAGCAATCAAGTCAGATACAAATAAATAGTTGATATGGGTCTCTAAGCTTAGGCCAGTCCCGCTATGATAACAGGCACCCACATAGCGCTTTCGAAGGCGTTACTTGAGAGAGTTGTTTGTTGCAAACTACGTCGGTTTGCGATATCCTCCTTAAACTCTTCGGTGAACGCCAAAACAACTCGCACTCATAAATATAGACTAGATCAACCTGCGTAGATGGTTGAGCACTCCGAGACGCCGATGCCATATTTGTTGTCGTTTGAAACCAAACAAAAAGTTAATTTTGGGGTATTTTTGCTGTGTCTAGGTTATGTTTTTTATCAAATGTAAAAAAATATCGATTAAAATACCATAACGGCACGGAGCTGAAATTGTACAAACAACTTTTCATACGTTGATCATCTTTCTAGCCATTTAGAGGTGGAAACACCGTATAAGCATTGGGGGGGAGGGGTGCGTAGCGGGTTGCCACCTCAACCTTCTGCATTTACAGGGCGTCTAGCGGCATACATATTGATCTGAAAAAAAAATGTATATTGGGTAATAATTTTTGACAATATACCTGTCTCATTTAAGGGCATATTAATATATTTTTATTTTAGTGTCTCTTGAAGCTCTCCGGTTGCTTCTTCTGCAGCAGCTAGATATAAAGATATAACCGCAGAAGAAATGCTACTATTTTATTATTGTAACACCTGAAACTGTGAGCTTGACTTCTTTTTTTGTTATTTATCGTGAAAAAAAGTGTCTCAATGCCATAGCAAGCGGAAAAATGGGTTGTGCGGTTTAGGTGAATGGTTGTGCAGGGTAATTAATGCAACTGCCGGTATCAAGCTTTATGTTAAGTGGTAATTTAATTGCTGCGTCCACTAAGAAAGCCTGCGTGAAAAGGCCGGTGACTTCAGCATCGGGTTTATATAAGCGTTGAGACAAATAGGGTGTTTAGGCTGCGCTTGAAAACTTCTCGTTTTTCTTTTCCTTAAACCTCACAGTTATAGAGCGCATCTCTTAGGCACCCGTTTTCAGCTAGAGCGGCGTCACCGTCGGCGTAACCGCGCGGTGCATGATGGGTAAATTTCCCCGCAAAATTTAGCGGGAAATTTTCCCCACTAAATCTAGCGGAAAATTTTCCCCGCTAAATTTAGCGGAAAAGTTACCGCGCGAAATATTGAGGATAAATTTCACCGCTAAATCTAGCGGAAAAGTTTCCCCGCTAAATCTAGCTGAAAATTCTCCCCGCTAAATTTAGCGGAAAACGCTTCCCGCTAGATTTAGCGAAAAATTGTTCCGCTTAATTTAGCGGAAAATTTTCCCCGCTATATTTAGCCGAAAAATTTCCCCCTAACTTTAGCGGGGAATTTTTTTTCAGGTGACCCTATCCCCGAGGTCACGTGACCTCCTTGAGGTCACGTGAACCCCCTTGAGGTCACGTAACCTTCGTGGCGGAGTAGCGCGCAGGATAACGAGGTGAGGAGCAGGGAGGATGGGTATACCCTCCCCTAGTACCCTTTCATCCTCCTCCTCAAGAGCTGCGCTCTAAATCGGCGTTAAAGGGAGTTGTAAATGGCTTTCATTTTTTATTTACTTTTCCGCAATACAGTCTCAGGTATTGAATTATGGTTAATTTTCACCATGTTGCCTGCCCACTCACAATATTTTTTTCATTAATAGTGTAATAGCCATATAAAAGAGCGTTGCTGGTCAATAGTTTGTTACGTTTGAATCAATGGTTATTTAATACCTCGGCAAAAAGAAGGCCTATTGACGTAAAAAAATACTTTCCATAGTCTTCAAAAATGCAATCGGTTGCGAAAACAAATGATCCGTGGTACAGAAGTGTTAAGCGGAGTAAACGAATACAAATTGCTTATGCCCATCATTTATGTTTTTTCTTGCTTTGTTTATTCCTAACGTTCTGGTCGCTACATTTTGTTGTGGCTATAAGTTTTGTAATACACAGTTTTTGTTAGCCTGCAATAAATGATATTGAAACGGTATGAAAAAGCCGTTTACAACTCCCTGTAACGCCGAATTGGAGCGCAGCTCTTGAGGAGGAGGAGGAGGGAGGGGTACTCAGGGGAGGGTATACCCCTCCTCCTCCTGCCTTCGTTCTTCAATCTCCTCCGGGGGGGGGGGGTCACGTGACCTTGGGTCACATGATCTTGGGGGTCACGACCTCGGGGGTCACGCGACCTCGGAAGGGAGGAGGGAGGGGGCTCGCGCGGCGCATTATGGGACATTTCCCATAATGTCCCATAATGTCCCGACGGCGACGCCGACGGCGACGCCGACACCGCTCAAGCCGGAAACGGGCGCCTAAGAGCTGCACTCTAAAAAAATTTTGCTGAAACCGTTATTTAATGGTCGCTATAATTTAGTGTCAGCCGAATGTTTGGTTAGTTGCTAATGAGAAATCGGGATAGGAAGAGGTGCGGCAGGGCAATTTGACAAAGTGAAACGACCTTGTACGAAAGAAGGTGACATGAAATGTAGTTTTGTGGTCCCGTGATATATAACAATTGTTTTATATTGTTTTTAAGACCCATTTTTGATGGCGTTTACATCTTTCAAGGAAAGGGAAATAAACGATTAAACATTCACAATTTTTTTCAATGTCCATGTGCGATTCTTGTTTTATGCAATAAAAGTAGGACGGTTTTGTTAACAGAATCTGAAAATGAAACTGTGACCGATACTTCGATTGGTGGTCCGCACACCAACAGTGCCTTGGTACTTCCCTCAACTGCTCAGCCAATGACAGCAGAAACTACCACCAGCATGGCAACTACAAAAACACGTGTGTATGATGGTTTGATTTCTAAGATGTCGATTCAAGTTGTGTGCAATCCACGGTGAGATATTGTGAATATCAATACGCATGACGTTTTAACACAGACCATTTTATGGACTGAATTTCGTGCAAAATGTGTAGCCCTCGAGTGTTAAGAAAAGCGATACACGCACTCCAAGGCAAAATAAAACATGAATAGTCCATAGTAGGTAATTCATAGTTATTTAAAGCTTACAAAAGTATAGTAGCTAGCACACGCGCCAGGATATTGGGATAACCGCAGTTCAAATCACCACGACGCAAAATATTTTCTTTCGGTGGCTTAGCTAACCTTTGTTTCATGAAATCAAATACGGTTACTTCACCTGCCTAATTTTAATCACATTCCTTATTATATATACATAAACATAACTATTCACAAAATTTAGAAAAACAAAATACTAGCGATATTTACTAAGGGGCTTGGCGGGCATCGAACCAAGAAGCATGCGATCGGCAGCGAGGCGTCTTCTGCACGAGGACACAGCGCACCCGTAACAACACACTAGGACAACGTTCACAGTCACACCAAAAGAAAGAAAGGGACACTTACACAGCGCGGAAGTCGGTAGGTGTATATTTGCTAAGAAAGACTGAAGCTGCTAGTCATCGATGATCCTTACTTGATTCATAGCTCTTATGACGTCATCAGCTTCTTCGATCAAAAAAGCGACCAAGATCTAAGAGCATTCTCCATCGATATTAAGGATCTCTACTATTCCTTGCCCCAACCCCATCTCCTAAGGTGTATCGAGGACTGCATAGACACATATGGCATCACTGCCTTTCAGAATGCGGCAGGCCTATCCCAAAGCAACTTCTTAAACTTAATTGACATCTATCTAAAATCTACCTTCGCCACTTGGGATGGACATACGTATCTGCAGAAGAGAGGGGTGTGTATTGGTTCGTGCATTGCACCTATCCTCAGTGACCTGTATCTTGCACACCTTGACAGGAATTTAAACCTAACTCTCGACGCGTCAATAGTTAAAAAAGTATTCAGATATGTCGATGATTATTTAATTGTCCTCGCCACCGATGACCAAAATCTGACAGCCTTGGTACCAGACA
Source organism: Ixodes ricinus (assembly GCA_037355805.1). NCBI lineage: Eukaryota > Metazoa > Arthropoda > Arachnida > Ixodida > Ixodidae > Ixodes > Ixodes ricinus. The sequence continues at coordinate 1,793 of JAZHYW010043827.1, read as the reverse complement.
TTCTCGACAGTTTCAAAAGGTGCATGAACCCATTGGAGATTACCCACGAACTTCCAAGTGAAAGAAGTTTGCGATTCTTAGATCTTCGTCTTTGTACGTCACCGTACCATACGTGCTGGACTTACGAGCCAAGGGGAAAGAAGCCACTTCTGCCATTCAACTCCGCGCATTCAAAACTCGTAAAGAGAGGCATAGCGCGGTTGTGCCTTAAGAACTCTCTTACGAAGTCATGCTTCCATTCCATCCAAAGGAGCTTTGATGGGCAAGTGTCGCGATTAAAATGCGCAGGTTATCCACCATCCTTGTTAACATCAGTGGCGGAAGGACTTTTCAGAGAATTTAAGCATGATGAACGATTTAAGAAAAGTCATCGGGACAGGGCAAAAAGACCAGTGATTGTGCCATATCTCCATCATTTTTCTCATGGCCTCAAGAAAATAGCAAACAAAGTAAGCACGGACGTTATTTTCTCCGCTCCGAACAAGCTCTACAGCCTGTGCAAGAGGGTAAACACTCCTTCAAGGACACCGACGTCCTGCACAACGAATCACAGAAATAAGTTCGTTCGATGTACTGAAAATGTGGTCTACTCCTTCCCCCTGTCCTGTGGAAGAACATATATCGGACAGACGGGTAGGTGTTTAAACCACCGCCTTAGAGAACACAACTTGGCCACCATCAACAAGAACTCTGGACATGTTGGCATACACATTCGGGACTGTGGGTGCACAGCGGAACTTGACAAGTGTGTGGTGTTGGCAAGGAGCCGAGACCAGCTCACAAGGGAAATAATAGAAGCGGAGAACATTGCCAGGCAAAACGGCAGGTGTATTAGCAAACCATCTATAGCGCTGTCACAAAAAGAGCTGGATTACTTAGCTTTGCATCATTGATCTACAGTAATTTTTAATTTTTAATTTTTAATTTTTAATTTTCAATTTCTAGCTTAAAACCTTTACAGTTAACCTTCAGCAAAGAAAGAAAAAGATGAGGCCTAGGTTATGCATTAGACGTGAAAGAAGAGAAAAAGGCGGGAATATACAAAGAGTTGAAGTCAGCGCTGTGTAAGTGTCCCTTTCTTTCTTTTGGTGTGACTGTGAACGTTGTCCTAGTGTTTGTTACGGGTGCGCTGTGTCCTCGTGCGTCATGAACTACCAACTCGCCCGAACTTCCGTTTTAACCGAGGCGTCTTCGCTCGGAGCCATGAAAGAAGGTGGAAGAGGCTTAGGATGCAACCCCACCGTGCATGATGTTTGATGCTTTTTTGACGCGTTTATAACTTTCGTTTAATGTATCGTACAATCATAAAGTTAATGCCAACTTAAAGAACTGATGTTGCAACGATAATTTAATGTTTCGATAGTATGACTAGTTTTAGTTGTTAGTTGATTATCCAGCTTTTAATAGACCACGGTCTCTAATATGAACAAAAATATTTCTCGAGTTATAACGTCCCATCGTCCACGACATTTTTACGTTAGCGTTCGGTTAGATAAGAAAGAATTAAAAAGATAAGCAACAAACTGTACAGGTAATACAAATTTTAAAATAAAAATATAGTTTAAATGGTAATATTTTGGTGGTAATATAAACGGAACCACGTCAACTAAGAATACTTACGAGACATTAAATTAGAAAGCGTCCTTCGATATTGAATTTTCCAGAACTTTCATATAGATTGATGACGACACTAAAAATGTTATTTGAACAAGCGCGAGGCGGCAATGCGCACCAAGGTCGCTTTTGTGCGCGTTCTATTGTGCGTCAGTACTCATGTCTGACGCGATCCAAAT